>WKLE02000922.1:11291-26353 GCA_014885115.2 Asterionellopsis glacialis | reverse complement strand
TAATTTCGGCAATAAGAAGCAGGATGACTAACGTCATGCAGCATGGGCGTTATCAGTAACAAATAAAATCTATGGAGCTAATTTTGCGACACTATAGCAGTGTTGGAAAACAAAGATGGAGACCAGTACTTCTGCAGCAATTGGCCGGCAGTTTCTTTTTCATTCACTGGTCTGACTTGAAATCATTGGAAGAAGCTGTTAACAGTTAGTAGACATTTCATCAGTCTTTCGTACCGAAAAAATCGGAGAGTGGTAATAATCATGGATAGCAAGCTTGTTTAGAGTGGTTATGATTATGGATAGCAAGCTACTTGGTCTAACCGTTCACTACCAGTCGAGCCATCAGTTGACTTCGCTTTCGCAGCAATGGCAAGTTCGTCGCATAATTCTTTCAATGTCAACTTTGCATCAGCTATGCCATACCCACCTGTAGATGGGCAGCCGGGATATTCCACGCGAGGATTTTTAAATGAAAAGTAAAAAAGAGCTCGAGTGAGATTAGGGTCGGCACAAACGTTGGCACCTGCACAATGCAATGTTCGAGGGTCAAAAACCGCGCACGATCCCTTTGGAAGGGTGCCTTCAGCTTTTTTTCGTGTCCGGAGCAGCTTGTCCTTCGACGATTCTCCCGATCCGTCATCGTTTGCAACTACCTCGTAAAATTGATCATGAGATTTTACATTGTGTGTCCCAGGTATCCACGTGGTTGGCCCCATAGTCTTGTCTACGTCTTGTAATGCAATGAAGCAAGTCAGCATTACAGGCTCAGCCTCTGGTAGGCCCACTGTATCACATGAGTTATCAGCGTGAACCAGTTGCCGCCGAGCACCAGAATTAGACATGAAAGAATTGAGCTCGTAGATTTCTGCCTGGGATCCTTCACCACCGTAGCTATCGTATACACTTTCGATAAGAGTCCGGATACATGTCTTCGACAAAATATGGTGCATCGCATCATTCACTACCTTGGGACCCAATGGAATTTTCAAATCACACCTATTTTGGTTTAACAAAACGTCCGCAAATCGTTCTTGACTATCTGTGATGATACCACTTTCGATATCTGCCTTTCCCCGAGCGCGGAGATCAACAAGATATTCTTTCAGATCATCTGCTAATGTGCCGGGCAAAATATTGTCGATTCGAACAATACCATCTTTACGCAATACCTTGGCATGAGCCTTGGCCTGTGCTTTGAAATTTGGCTTCCCGCCTCCGAAACCGCCCGAACCACCAACGCCTTTAACTTTGTTTGCCTTCAATGGTGAAAGATTATTGCTCATAAGCGCCGCTTCATTATCCCCTTTTGCCTTCAATTCTTCATCTTGTTCTTTTGTCATGTACATGAAACGTTTGGGTGGCCCAGCTTCACCGTCAGAAACATCTATGGAATCTACAACGACACCATTCAATTTTTTGCATACTTGGCCTTGCCGTTCAAGTGTTACGACAAATCCAGACACACCAATATTTGCAACCAAAAGCACCAGCAGGCATGTAAACGCCAAAAACATCATGTCTTTTTTAAAATCTAACTTTTTTGGTACTAAAATCAATGATGGGAATGGATAATTACTTTCACAATTATGATATCGAGAGTTCTTTTATATTCTAGCTATTGAAAAGCGGTAACTATCGAGGAAGATAATGGCAGGCGAATGCAATTAATTGGAAACCTAATGCTATGTTGTTTTTGTGGTCTGCTCTTCGCAGATTGTCTGTGTTGTGACACGAAGACCATTTCACCTTCTCGAACAAGAGCTTCAACACAAGAAACTCGGGGGAGCCATCACAAATCCATTTTCTTCTTTTTCAGAGACACGCAATAGAGCGCAGATGGGTCGGGCGAAGGTTGTCACTGACGTACGAAAACGTACCAGGTACAGTACTGCCGTGGAACCCAGACATTTTTTCTTACCAGAACTTACTTACTAAGATTTTGGTTGTCAAGGAAAGGAACAAGGAAAGGAACAAGTGAGGCCAGAGCGGCGGTGGCGGTGGGCTCTGTAAGATACCAGAGGTGCGAGACGATTACAGCCTGGATTGTAGCACAATTTTGAAATTTCCTTTAAGGAAGTCCCAGACTACTTTTGAACGCCTGCCAAACAAAACCTGAAACAATTTCACTTTGCATCCAACGTTGGCTCCTTAGACCACAAAATGTTTCGCTCATCTACCTGAAAAGCAATCCTCCATCCTAGCGAAATTTGAAGTGTGCAGCAATCTCAAAATTACACATCGTTTCCTAGTAATGCTTGTGGATTTTATTCCTTAAAAAAAACTAATTTAGCTACTCTAGCGAGCTCTAGAGAGCTCTCTCTTTAGTTCGCCACGCGGGAAATGATATGAAATACGTTTTTATGTCTGTCATGGATGGGGCCATGCTTTTGTGTTTTCCTTGTCACCCCAAATATCTCCAGCTTTTTTTTTCTTTTGCTTTTGCAGTTTCACTAACAACCGTTTTGCCTTAATTACATGTTTCACCGACTCAACCTGTCCAAACAATTTTTTAATATGAAGATGATATTTGTCATTCGATTCGGTTTCGACCAGCACAAGTAATCCAGTCTTGTTATCGATTAAACTAGTTTCCACATTCTTAATATCTACATCTTCCCATGCCTTTGGAGCCCCCCCTCCTATAACTGGAAGTGTGTCGATACGAATAGTACCGATTGCTTTGTAAAAGTCACCAGAGTCATCCCATTGAAATTTTGTAATTGCCAATGATCCAGAGGGTACAATTGACACGCTAGATGGAGCACGAGTTAGTTTTGGCGCAATCTTACTTGTGTTGTCCTCTACGGTAGGCTCTGACGCTTTTTCTTCAACTTCTTTTTCATCCAGAGTCACTTCAGCACCACCTTTGCTTAAAAGTCTTGGTCCATTCATAGTGTAGTCTTCCATGCGTAAACCATCGGCATATCCACCCTTTGCATTTGTACTATTGTGAGCATAATAATAACTTGACCCGAACGGCTTCTCGCCGTGGTCGTCTTTTTTTGTGTTGTGCACGTTATTTCTTGGTGCATCCCAAACATTTTTCAAGTTTCCTTCTTGTGATGATGATTTTGCACCGTTTGTTTCTGTTTTGGAGGATTCTTTTAACTCATCGGACCATGACTTCTTCGCTTTCTTAGCAGGAAATACCATTTTTAACATATAAAAAGTGGCAGTTGCAAAAAAAATGAGGAAAAGCATAAATGCTGCCATAACATCTTCCAACGTTTTCTCCTTTTGCATCCATTCTGTTGTCCACTTCGACACAGTCTCCAACATTTTCAAATCTTCTAACCAAATATAAAAGGTTAAATGTTTATTAGAAAATGCTGATAGGTCTTTGAAAATTTGATTGAAAGCAGTCAATGGACTACAAAAAAGCTGCTATTGGTATGCAGTCTTGTCCAGGCACAAGCATCCAGCCATAATAGGTTCATCGGAGAAACATGTTACAAAACAGGCGCAGGTGCTCGTATTTCGTATTACAGGGAGTTAGTCTGGCATCGTTTGTCGTGTGTTCACCTCTGGCGAAGAAAGAAGAAAATATCAAACGCAAAAAGTGAGAGTGATGCCGAAGTCAGAAGTGTCAAATAGGTTATGAGAATGAAAGCGAACAGACTTACAGACAAAACGATCTTTAATCGATTGATTCGAAGTTTGGTCTCCCTACACAGGAAGACAACAAGAGCTGCGTTGAAGACTCCTGCTGTTGACTAACTGACGACGAGTTGTATGGAAGTCACAAGTAGAATTCTACTGCAAACGTCAGAGCCCATCATTATTCCTCTCTGCATCACACACACCAAGCTGCGAAGAAAAATAATTGAAGCAAGAGCCTCTCACGCACGAGGGGATCTCTGCCCCCCACATCACTATCACTCCTAGTCTAGTGCCTCACATTAAAGATCACAGGACCGCAATTGAAGCCATTGAACTCCAATACATCATCTCAAGACATTTCGACTGAATACAATGATGAAGACCTTCCTTTTCGTTGCTTGTGCTTTACTTGCTCTTACTTGGGGTGAAGTTTCAGCTTTTTCTGTACGACCTTCAATTGGACGCTCTGTATCAAGTAGTCAATCTAGGACAACTTCTTCTGTTCCACAGCCAACCATCGGTTTCACACCTGTTGTCGAGGATGTTCCATCTTTCACAGCTTTGTTCGGGAAAAAGGCAGCCCGTGCACAGGGGAATGAACGTAAAGGAAAGTCGGAGCGTGTGAAGAAGCAAAAGGATGATGTCATCGAAGTCGAAGCCGTTGTTCTTGAAAGTCTTCCAAATGCTATGTTCCGTTGTGCAATTGACGGAGCACCAGAAACACAAGAACCCGTGCTTGCTACTATCAGTGGCCGTATTAGAAAAAACTTTGTCAAAATTCTCGTGGGAGATAAAGTGACAATTGAACTTAGTCCTTACGATCTTACTCGTGGACGTATCACATTCCGTTTCCGCTAGATAGTTTTGTACGGACTAGAATTTGGTGGTAGGGTGCGTTCGCAGTTTACCTTTTATATTCTGAATGAATAGGATCACGTGGTGCTTTTGAAATAAAGCATCCATATATTTTTGTATAGATAGCAAGACCTCTTAATTCACAATCGTTCAACTCTTCAAAAACATATGTACCTGCGTCAGTGTCTGGCTAGCTCAGGCTTTTTCCAACAAAATATCAACTTTTCCTTTTCGAAAGGGGTGATTGTATTAGATTTTCATCTGAACTCATTAGCAAAGAAGTGCACAATTCTGACATTCTGTCGGTTGCTCACTGCGTTCGCCAAGGTTCGCACAAAGCCCTGAGCGAAAATCGTAAGACTGGTTCTCTGATCAAATCAAGTAAAGAAATACACTGTTGTTTGGATTTTTTCTCTCGCGATTTGTTTCACAACGGTGATCAATAAGTGTGATTTTATTTTGTGAATATATTGCTTCTCCAGGAAAAGTTTTTTCCGGACTATAAGTGTTGTTTACAAAACCAGAAGAAACACCTTTCTTGCAAGATGTGGACGATAAGAAATTTTGTTCCTGAGGGAAGACACTCGACATATATATAGAAGGTGCGACAGGAGGATCAAGATAGTGGCTAATCTATATTATTTATTTAGGTACGCTACTAGAATTAAAAATACAATCACAAATTCACAGTATCGGTACATTCGTCGGATCTGGGACTTCGTTCCCCAAGGTTCGCACAAAGCCCTGAGCGAAAATCGTAAGACTGATTCTTTGATCAAATCAAGTAAAGAAATACACTAATGTTTGGATTTTTTCTCTCGCGATATGTTTCACAACGGTGATTAATAAGTGTGATTTTATTTTGTGAATATATTACTTCTCCAGGAAAAGTTTTTTTCCGGACTATAAGTGTTGTTTACAAAACTAGAAGAAACACCTTTCATGCAAGATGTGGACGATAAGCAATTTTGTTCCTGAAGGAATACACTCTACATATATATAGAGAAGGTGCGACAGAAGGAACAAGATAGTGGCTAATCTATATTATTTATTTTGGTACGCTACTAGAATTAAAAATATAATCACAAATTCACAGTATCGGTGCATTCGTAGGATCTGGGACTTCTTGGTAATGATCTTCTATAGCTCATGCTACGGACAACCTCAATTGCAGCTCTTTGAGACTCAATCCTTGGTGTGTATCTGCTGTCATTGCAAATGATGCAAGCATCGGACATGCAATGATGTTCATCATCAGGTGCATCTAATGCACCCAATGCCTCACGTTGCAATGTCTCCTTGTTGGAAACTTCCACACCTTCAGAGTTTACAGAAAACTGCCATATGGATGAACTGGCATCGAATTGGTCATTCTCTGCATCTAGCGGCATTTCTCGTTGCTCGTCTGTAAATTCCTCCATGTCTTCTGAATATTCCATGTAAGATTCTTGACTGCTTGTATTTTTTTTGGTATATGCAAGCAATCCAACTAGAACAAGTCCCGTGGTCGCTCCGGCAATCAAGGTTGGACCTAGAACCCTTGCTTCGTTGGATCCAGACACAGATTCTGGATCTGTATTTATGGCACTAGGTGGTTCGACATTATCAGATTCATTTGTGTCCTGCTGGTCTTCATTATTTATTGAGTTGCTTCGGGTAGTAACATTCGCAGCAGTCATCTCCAAATAAAATCCAAGATCGACAATGTCTGGATGTGACGCGCCCAAGGAACCTTCGGGTCCCATTTCCTCATTAAAGAAATCATTAAATGCAGTAATAACAGTTTTATTGGCCAACACTTTGGTCGAATCCACCGTTATAGCGTCATCAACAATATAACAGTCTGTACCCTTCCTCAGCATCTCTTGTGGACAGTTTGTTGGAATAGACAATTTAGCTTGGGGTAAACTGGAGACAGACTTTAGATCCAGATCTAATTCGTCCGACATGTATCGTCGTAATCCAGTTTCCCTAAATTCACAATCCAAAAAGTTCTCTGTGAAGGTTGAATGAATGGTAGTCTCTAAGCTGATCATGACGCCATCAATATCATCTGCAAATTTCTGAACGAATACAATGTAACGGAATGTAACTTCTGCAGAAGATCCACCAGTACCATTGCTTGAGCCCGCCCCCGTACTTTCAGTAGGAACATCTCTACATCTGGATAGTTTTCCTACAGCTCCATTTTCTCCTCGAACTACCTGTGTTTCAAATGGAGGCGAGGTACTGGGTGAACTGGATGGTGATATTGATATGGAAGGCATCCCAGAAGGCATGATTGTCAGTGATGGTTGCATATTAGGACTAGGCGTCGCAGAAGGTGGCGGAAGTTGGTCCATTGCTGTAGGAGGAGGCACACCTGAGGATTTTGTGGGTGATGGAGATGGTGCAGGAGGTGACGGAGCTGGATTGGTAGGAACAGGCGGTGATGGTGCAGGAGGTGACGGAGCTGGATTGGTAGGAGCAGGCGGGGAAGGAACATCAAGCGCGACAGGGGAAGGTGTAGGAAGTGGCTGTGCTACTGGTGGTAAAAGCGGATCCGGTGTAGAAGCTGTAGGAGTTTTTGTTGGATTGGAAGTCGGTCTGAGTGTTGGAGATTTTGTAGGCAGTACTGTAGGTGATCTTGTCCTGATTGGCAGCGTGATTGTCGGATAAGCTGTAGGTTTTTTTGTTGGCGATTCCGTGGGTCTGTTTGTTGGAGATTCCGTTGGAATTTTGGTTGGATTTTCCGTACTAGGAGCATTAGATGGTTCTAACGAAGCACTGGGTCTGGGACTCATTGAAGGTTGGAAGCTTGGAACTGCGCTTGTACTGGGTCTCGGAGTAATAGATGGCGTTTGACTAGGAGCGAAAGGATCTGGAATGATATTACCGGAAGGAATGGGCGATGGTGCCATTGAGCACTTCTTTCCTTTTTTGCCACTTTGACCTTCGCAACTAATCAAGCTGGCTTCGGCGGCATCCTTTTTGCCCTTTTTGCCTTTCTTACCATCGAGTGCTCGATTACGATTATTTCCATTTGGATATGAACTGGTTTGTACAAAATATGAGTTTCGACTCGACTTTTGATTCATTTTCCGAGGTTTTCTGACTGGGTCAAGTGCGAGACTTTTTATTGACAAGAGAAGGACTACGGCCATTATGGCAGTGAACCATCTTTCTGTCGAACTACAATTCATGCTGAAGGTTTTAGAAAGCGTTGTTATCGTTAAAGATGGAATGCTTTTAACGCTCGCTTGCACCTCGAGAAGCACTATTTGACACCTCAATCTATGATATGTCGATAGATATGCTGTAAATCTATCCGATTTTCATGTAGAGCATTCTATAGAAACCAAGAGACATGATTACACTGCCCAACTGCATGGATGACGTTATTTTCATTCGTACCGTTTGGTTACCGGGAAACCTGAGATAAGTGGCAGTCCCACAAATTTTGAAACAATCGTGGGAATCAAAGGACGTAGCAATGTACGTAGACTTCTACTGGAGAATATTCGCTTTGAAGCATGTCCAGGGAACCTCCAGTCGTGATAATCCGTAATTGTTCATGAACCACCACATTCCTGTGCCAATCGTTATTGCCCAAAGGTATCTTGGAGTCAACCAAAAACCTATAATATCGCATAATAAACCGATAATATAACAACATACATCATATATATGTGCTTTACATCTTGCAAGACTTACAAGCCAATTCTCGGTATCAGAACAAACCACGAATGGAATATCACCCTGCCGGCATGGATGATGAGCGTCATGCCGTCATTCAACTAACAAAAAAAGTGGAGTTATAGCTTGTTGCATTCTACAATGGAACTTGGAGTCTTATTTAAAAAACGATATTAAAACAACATATAAAATGTGCTTCACATCTTGCAAGACTTCAAGCCGAACAAACCATGATTCAAAGTTCACCTTACCGGTATGGATGATGTGGCTCATAGAAATCACAAAATGTGGAGCTGTGGGTTGTTGACTAATCTAGATGTGTTATGTTGAGCATCAAAAGCGTATCTTCAGATTGCATTGGGTATCTTCAGTTTCAGAGGAACTTCAAGACGTGTTAAGCTCTCCCCCGATGCAAACAAAAGCCACAATCAACAACAGAAGAAAATCCGATATGGTGGTCGCTTTACAAACTGTAAATAAAACATAAAATGTATACATTATTTTACAAGCTAAAAGCCGAGGACCGATCTATGCCCTGAAAAAACAAAGGATTGATTTCGTATGGCCAGGAGTATATGTACATGATTATGATTCCGTGACACCTTTTACAGTTGAATCGGCATCTGTTCCAGGACGCTGCGCTCGTGGCTTTCGAGGCTTTGTAGTGTTTGTAGGTCTCGAACCTTTTTTTCTTTGTTCATTATACCCATCTTTAGCACTGCCTGGTTTATTTGACCCACCCGCACCAGGCCTTGACGTTTGATTTTTCTTTCCATCGTTTGGCCGTTTAGGATATTTTTTTGAGCTTGTGTGAGATTCTTTTTTGGTTGAACGGTAAGGTTTGTCGGTTGACGGTCCTCGTGTGCCTCTACTTTCTTCACTGTGCTCATTCTCGTTCTTATTATCCTTCCCATCCTTGGCACGAAATGAAGATCCAGATCTTTTTTTGTTCTTTGGGTTGTATGGTCGCTTCTCGGTATTCCCATATTTCTTCTTCTCGCCTACTTTGTTACTACTATTATAGGGCGGTATTCTACGTGGCTTGCCAGACTGGTTGTGGCTGCTGCCTTGAGAACCTCGTTGGTCGGTTTTGCCGGTCTCATCTCCACTTGAAAATAGATCATGAGGAACTGCGGCATGTGGATCTGGAAAACTTCCGTGACTATCTTCATTATGATGGTGATCATCCCAGTGCTGCTGCTCACCATCCAAACCTGGCGCCCTGCTCACAAAATTATCCCAGGAGCCCATTATTGGGGCCACAGCTGCAAATTTCTTTTGTTCGGAGTCCATTCCCTCGTGGCCGACTGGGTTCCAACTAGGTGCGTTAGCATTGTGCCCTTGTGATGAAGGATCTACATCATCCGTATTATGACTCCGATTTCCACTGTCATTGTATGTGTCTGGATGCTCCTCTGCTGGATCAGTCGTAATGGTTCCTTGTGGCGGACCAAATTTCCAAGCTGACACCACTGGAACTGGAGCAGGAATCAACTTTGGTTCGTCCTGATTTGCAGCTCCCTGGTCCTTTTTATTCTCTTCCACTCCGTGACGGTCTGAAACGTGCTTGTCGATACCTTCTTTTGGTTTGCCTCTTGTTTTTCCATCTCTTCCCTTCCTTTTTCCATCTTCACGATCGTGCATTTCTTTCGGTACAAGAGTTCCATCCTTTGCTTTTCGGGCCAAGGTACCATCTTCAAGCCTTAAAAACAATATTCCTTTTGTTCTCGGCCCCCGAGTTCGAGCGTGTTCTAAGCGAGCTGCTTTCTTTTCCTCGTCTTCCGGTGCAATGGGTCTAGACCCTTCAAAGCCCGGAATATGTTCCGTTTTCTTAGTAGCAATATTAGATTGGTGCTCTCTTCTTGGTTTCTTTTTATTTTCAGCAGCATTACGTTTGGCGGCTACCTCAAGGAGGATGCTTTGTTGCTGTTGTTCTAGCATTTCCTTACGTCGGCGTTCGATTTCTTCTTCAGAGAGTACTTCTTGTTGTTGATTTTGATCTTTCTTCTCTTGCTGGGGTTCAGAGGTATTTGTTACGGGTTCTTGATTATGAGCTGGAACCGTAGCTTGCTGTTGCTCCTTTTCATCATGCTGCTCCTGTTGATGTTTGTGAATTTGTGGTGAATGGGTATCAGATTCTTTTTCATTGTAACTAGCATGCATAGGAGGAGAAGACGGGCGCTTATATATCTGGTAGTTGGTATGTTCCTGTCGTGGAGGAGAGCGAGGTGCTGGGTGTTGTTCATAGGGAGGATAATAGTGGTGTGGTTGCTGATAGTTACTGTGTTGCCGGCGATTATTGGCAATTGTATAATTTCGAAATCCACCATTTCCTGCTGGTCCAGAGTCATGTAGAGCTTCAGCTCTCCAATTCAAATGATGATGTGCATTATCACCGCTACTTGCGTGGGAATAATCTGTATGGGACCGGTGATCTGATGAATCACACCTTCCATGTGCATTATGGTAATAATCATTGCGGTAATCACGCGCATGGGCATCATGGTGTGAATTATCTGATGATTCTGTGTAGCTTTCATCATCGTCGTCATCGTCGTCATCATCGATATCTCCCCAGCGTAAATGGTGCTCAGAAGCTTCCTCCTCCTCCTCTTCTTCTTCTTCTTCCTCACTACCCGAAGTTGAATGCTCTTGATCTTCTAATTCAGGAGTCTCAGGTGGTGAAGATGGTGGCATTTCTTCTGATTGTTTCTCTGCTCCATTTTCGTCTTTCGTGGCTTCTTTCTCTTGCTGCTGCTGCTGTTGTTGCTTTTGCTTTTCTTGTTCTAGTTCCTTTTGTTCTTGTTCTCTTTTCAATTTGGAACGAGCTTCAGCTGCTTCCCGCTCCCTTACAGCTTGCAAAATAATATCTTCTTCACTTTTTTCTGGCAATTGATGTTGACCGCGGGACAAGGGGCTCGATGGAGGAGATAATGGAGGGTGCTGAGTTGTAGAAGCTATGATGTATAGATATATATTGATTCGATTTCAAATTTGGGTTATTTTTCATGAGAAAAATTGAGAAGATCAAGAAAGAAAAGAAACCAGCACGAGTTAGATATTGTTTGATCAACATTTATGAAATTTGAAGATATGCATATATATATATATTTCTCTTGCAATGCTGTTGCAGTGCAGTAGATAAATAATATAACAAAGCAGTGCCATGATGTACACCGCCAAAAAATCTGTGTCTTTTTTTTTTGCTTTTTCTTACCATTAGTTCGTCGTTCTCCCCATGAAGATGATGAAGAATGATTTCGATCATCGTTGTAATTTTCACGACTTCTATAAGAAGATGAATAATGATCCGTATTAGTTCGATAGGAACGATCATAACCACCATCCCGATCTCCTTCTCGGTCGTGGTGATAATAATCAGAACGATGATAATTCGAATGAAAATTTGAGTATCGTCCACCATCATCGTTATTTCTATCATGGTTGTAGGGACCATGATCTCGATGAAGGTAATCTGCATCTTTGTTGCCACCACTTCCACGATGATGATCTCGATGGAGATAATCAACATCTCCACCACTACCATACGAATGATATCCACTGCCACTGCCACGACGACGACCAGGACTACTAGTGGGCGATCCATGCGAATAATCACCATCCGTATGATATCGAGACGAATGGGGAGGATAATCACCATAATGTTGGTGATGATGAGATCCGTAATGATGAGTTGGTAAATTATCAATACTAGCATCTAAATTGACATTTCCCCATCGAGATGCTCGTACTGGTGATGAAGTTTTAGTACTAGAAGGTTGTCGTCCCATATCATGTTCGTGTTGCGCGGATTCAGACCATGGACTATTGTGGTCTAGATGCTGTTGTTGCTGTTGCTTTTCATTAGTAATTGCTGTCTGTGATGATGATTGTTCATTTTGCTGTGATCTTGATCGTGGTTGGTGTTGTTGCTGTTGCTCTGTGTTTGAAAGACTTGTTCGTTCTGGAAAAGCACTATTGTTGTTACTTGTTGCGATTGCCGGTGCTGCATGCACGGGTGGTGTAGATGCCCAGCCAACTTTACCTTTTACAATTGAAAAATTGACATCTTGTCCACCATTTTCTTTTTTCAAGGATGATGTTTGTACTGGTTTCGGTGCATGTACAGATAAGGCTGTCATACCTCGTACATTGCCACCACCACCCAAGACAGATGTAGAACCATGATGATGATATGCAGTATTCGTATGATTTGGTATACCTCCACCGCCTGATCGTTTCATTGTTTATATCTCTTGCGTTGCTTTGTTTCTTTGTAAATTATCTAATCAACCAAATAATAGTAAACAGTCGGCGATAGGAAATTAAGGGACACACACACCAAAGATTGCTAGAGAGTGCAGAGCTTCAATAAATTGAGTTTTTATACGACCCACAATCAAGCTCGTTATGTTTGAAACGTCTAATCTTGACTTTTGTTCGTGATTGATAGATATCAAAGTTGACTAGTAACTACTTCTATGGACGATATGGAATGTAACAGTAGAAGAGGATGGATATGGGATTGGGACGATTTTCAACCTCAACCAGGGGATCAGATTTGATAGTTGGTAGAACTCTAGTAAGTTATGGAGGCAATAGCTCAAAAGAGGGTGCGGGAGGTTGAGCTGTATCCTTGGTGCCTTTGTCTGTTGTTCTCTTTGTGCTGTTGTTCTGTTTTTTTTTTCCGCAAGACAGAACTCAGACAGAACATAAATCGATCATGATGGATAGACTCTCTAGTAGTAGATCGATTCCGCCGGGTGTCTCGCTGGTGTCTCGCGGCCTGGCATCAGCCCGTGTCCCGTGTCTAATCTTTGACACACTCCCTCGGGGTTCAGTTGTTGAAGAGAACAGGATCTCGAACCACACGGGCCGGGCCGCCTCGAAAAACGTCAACGGGATAAACATATCTTTGCGATGCGCGAGTTGGCGCACGGAACAAACTCTAGCTAGAGGTCCTACGCCAACCGACAAAAAGTCTTTATGGTGTAGGCGTGCCGGCGTGCAGTACCGGCAGAGAACGAATGACTTCAATTTCTACGAAGTCAAAAAGTCACAAGAGAGAAAGAGGGCGAGAATAGAGCTTGCGTGAGGATTGACAGGCACGAGCCCGTTGCGTTCCGCCGAGAGACAAAGACCTCTGGCATTCCCAATTTCATTAGAGGCAGAGAGGCAATGCGATGGAGGAAAACCAAGATAATAACATGAGTACGACGCCTGAAGAAGAAACTATGGAAATGGTTGATGACAGTCATCCGTCAACAGAGTTAGCTATGAATGGAGGCTTGAATGGACATGAAAAAAATGCTGTTGTTTCACAACAAGCAGATCATTTTGATGCCACGAACGGTGACGGTGGGACGGACGATGGAGTGGATAATACTAATGAAACCAATGACAATATTGGTACAATGTCTAAAAATGCATCAAAAGATTCCATTAATGATACTGTTAATCTTCCTGGCTTTACCACCGAAGAACAAGAACAACAGCAAGAAGAAGGCAATGCTGATAGCAAAGATGAAATAGAAAATGATGATGAATTTCAAACTCCATTTTCATCTGAGATGTCTTCACAATCACAGTCGGAAAATAACCTTCCTGATGAATACACAACTGCTTTCGAATCTGGTAGTAATGATGTTGATGGAGAATATCCATCACCATCATTATTGAAAAACAACGATATTGTTGACGGAGCTAGTAATAATGATACTACCGAGAAAGAAGAAGAAAAAGAAATTTCCATGGATCTATTAGATTTTGGAACTGAAATAGTGGCAACAACGATGGATGAACCGACAGAACAGGCATCCACATTATTGGAATCGAATGCACAAAAAACAGAACTACCAGTCACTGTACAAGAAGACAAACCTTCTCTTGCACAAGATGACTTTGGAAACTTGCTTAGTGAGCCAGTGTCTACTGAACCAGCTGTGCTGTCTCAAGAAAATGAGATTTTTGGTGACTCTAAAGATGCTGCGAAGCCATCAGAAGAGATATCTTCAACAGTAGAGACTTCAGAATCCAATGGGTTTGGCAACTTTGGTGAACCAGTGGTATCAGAAACGTCACAGCAACAGTGTGACTTTGTTGATTTTGAAGACGCCGCAAAGCCCGTAGAACCATCACCCCCAGCAGTAGAAACTTCAGAATCTAATGGTTTTGGCGACTTTGGTGAAACAATGGCCTCCGAACCAGTAGCAGCTATTCAGCAAGAAGATGACTTTGGTGATTTTGGAGACCCGACACATTCAGTAGAACCATCACCCCCAACAGTTGAAGCTTCAGTATCAGATAATTTCGGAGAACCAGTGGCATCAGAATCGACAGAAACGGCACAACAAGAAGATGCCTTTGGTGATTTTGGAGTTTCAAAACTGCCGGTAGAAGCAACACTTCCAGTAGTAGAGGCTTCAGAATCAGATGATTTTGGAGACTTTGGTGAACCAGAGTCTGCTCAACTGGTAGCAACCACGAAGCAAGAGGATGATTTTGGTGATTTTGGAGACTCAACGCAGCCGGTGGAAGCTACACACACAACACCCACAGTAGTAGAGGCTTCAGTATCAGATTACCTTGGTGAACCAGAGTCTGCTAACACGGCCGTAGTGCCAAAAGAAACTGATGACTTTGGTGATTTTGGAGCCGATGCAAAGCCACCAGAACCAGCGCCTCCATTAATTGAGGCTTCAGTGTCGGATGACTTTGGAGACTTTAGTGAACCAGCGTCAATAGAACCACCAGTAGCGCCTAAAGAAGAAGACGACTTTGGTGATTTTGGAGACGCTACAAAAACAGTCGATCAAGCAAACCCAGCAGTTGAGGCTTCAGTATCGGATGATTTTGGAGACTTTGGTGAACCAGCGTCAATAGAACCGCCAGTAGCGCCTAAAGAAGAAGACGACTTTGGTGATTTTGGAGAC
>WKLE02000921.1:13167-31379 GCA_014885115.2 Asterionellopsis glacialis | reverse complement strand
CGCTCCGATCACACACACCGTCTTCATACTATTGTTGTCAAATGCTAAAAGATTGCTTGAGTCCTGCACCAGTATTTGTCAAAAGATACCGAGGTTATGTATATAGTTTGGTCGAACGTTAATCGGACTTCCGGTTTTTGTTCTAGAAAAAATAAAACACGATAGAGGTGTTGAGGAAAAATGAGACAATGGCACGTACGGATAAGAATAGAGCTAAATTGGGTAATAACCCGTACTCTATCCTGAGCAATCAAGAAGATGAAGATCCCGCACTAATGGACGTACTTGAACCGAAAACACGCCAGAACTACAATCAGTGGAGATCCATTGAAGTAGCATCGGAATAGAAATGATTGGATAGATATCATTCTCATAATATTTTATATTCTCCGGTTATACTCAACTTACAACCACTTGTTCCTATCTCCTGGGTGATATCATTGCTTTAGGGGCATGATAGCTTGTCAACAAGCATCGTAGTTTCAACAGAATTTTAAAATATTACTGAACACTATGTCATCTTCAAACGAAGACAAAGAAGCCAAACACGACAAAAAATTAAACAAGAAGGTGATGGGTCCAACAACAGAAGAAAGAAAGATAAAAGAGGATTTAGGAGACCTCCTGGAATTAATGCGACAGATATATGACTGTTCTGGAATCAAACAAGCTGACATATTTATTGTGACATCAAAGAAGATAGCCATACATGTCAGTCAGTAATATACATATGGCAGTGACATAAAGAAAGCCACGGAGAACCTGAAAATACCTACCCTTATGGAACCAACCAATTGTCCTGATACATCCTCAAACGTAAAAAAGCAAATATTAGAGAAGAAGATTGATGAGTTCATGAAAAGAGAACTAACACTGGAAGAAAATGTGAAAAATCTATATTCCCTTATATGGGGACAATGTACTGAAGCAATGAAGTCAAAGATTGAAGCCCTAGAAACTTGCGAAGTATTCTTTGCAGACGATGGCAGAGTTGAGTTACTCAAAGCAATCAAAGGTATATGTTTCAACTTCAAAAGTAAAAAATACCTGCCTCAAGCACTACATGAAGCAAAGAGGAGATTCTACTTTCAATGTAGATGAAACAGGAAAGGTCCCAAAGAACTGGATGCTTCTTGACAGTCAATCCACTGTTGACATTGTTTACAATCCAGCGATCATCAAAAATATCAGGAGGTGCAACTCAATAATGCATATTCATCGCAATGCCAGTAAAACCACCACCAACCATCAGAGTGGAATTTCACACCAATCTTCACATATTTTCATACCTTTTTTTCACATATTTTATTTCTGCATTAGGGTAAAAAAATATGACCCGATACAAGATAGGCATGAAATTTTTTGGTCTGTCCTCTGACATATACCCGGGCACCCTCTCATATTTTAATAGTCTGTCTGACACACAAAAAAGTCTGCCAGCTTCAAAAAAATATGTCACTCCATGATGCAAATATTGTCACTATCACTCAGGTTATAGTTTACAACTGTAATAAACAAAATTTCAATGGATACTAAAACTATCTGTAAGCTTACAAATCAGCACTTGTCTTTATGACTTGTATTGTTCTCTATTGCCATTTTTTCTCCTATAGATCAATTATTTTGTTTCTTATCTCACATACTTTAGTTTGTAACTAAGACTCTTTTTTTTTGCATTAATATAACATTTTTTTTCAAAGAATGTCATATTTTAGGTGATGGTCAAACATTTTCATTAAAGTGGGATATGTAGAGTTTTTTTTGTCACAAATTTTGTTGTTGGATTACACAAGCGGTTTACAATTCACAATAAATACTAAATATTAATTTGATTGACTGCAATGAATTGCAATGTAATTTGAGCTTCAAACTTCTTTTACACTCTTTCTACATATTGGAATTTTTCTTTCTTACGTATATTGGCAGACACAGGTCTAGATTGAGACCTAGTTGCAATTGTAGCCTTCTGTTTAACCAAATACTCTTGAGATTGGGCATTATTATTTTAATTGTCTTCATGGTGGTGTCATGCATAGAGTTTTGAACTATTTCATTTTTGATATGGACCTTGTTGGGTTGTGTAAATACATGCTGACTTTCATGATGTTCCATTTCATCTTCTGTTTCTTCATCTTGGTTTGTTGTTTGTTTGTACTTAGGCTTCAAAGTTTGCTTGTAATCTTCTTCTTCTTCTTCTTCTTCTTCTTCTGTCTCCCTTTGTTTCTTCAAAAATGATGTTTCAGAATCTAAAAAAATTGTAGACAACAACTTTCCTGTGTTTTGCAGCATCAGAACTTAATTCAGTCTTCTTGGTACACTTTTTTTGCCACATAGGAAGACATTTATTAGTCAAATCTTGTATGTAAGAGCTGTCAAATCTTTGATTACTTTTGCAGTCTTCAATAACTTTACAAATAATCTTGTTGTATTTTCTGAGACCTTTCTCAGTCCATCCATCAAAGGATGCATTTCCCTCTCTGATATCTTTTGTATATCTTGCTTTGATCTTCTTCTTGTCATTGAAATCTTGAATGTTGTGATCAAAAATATACTTCCAATGTAACCAGCTGTTTTCCAGGACTAACAAAGCAAATGCTTCATCTGAGACTGATACTACCATGCTGGTGATCGGTTTTATCAAACCTATAAGCCTTTTCCATTCCTGTTTACCTATAACACAGTGCAAAATTATTCATAAAAAAAATAATACACATTGTTAGGGTTTTCATGAAGCATTTTAATATCACTCAATGTAATATCATGATATTCATTTGTTTACAACAACATAAAATTAAGGTGATAGTACAAACAATGTTAGTACTTCCTCCGTCAATCCATAATTTTCCATGGAGTTATTACTAGCTTGGCGAATCTTGCGTAGAGCCTAGTACATACTTTACAGTAAGGTACATAACCAAATAGAATCCATTTTATGTAGGCAGGCTCTATCCAAAATATTTCATTTTTTGTTTTTGTTTCAACGCGACACAAAGAAGTTGCCAGTGGCGGCAACGGCAATGGAGTTGATCTCTCCTTTTTGTTGATTCTTGAGAGATTCAATTCCATTGTAGAAATACGAATCATGCCCCCTCAAAATAGTGGTGATAGTGCTGCAGTGCTATACCCTCTGATTCATTCAGTGGGAGCACTGGTTGACGTTGATCCTGAACATCGAAATGGAAGGCCTGACAGCGATGGAGGGAAAGCTTGGATGCAGAGCTTCAACCACGAGTATGACAGGGGAACCGTTTCATACATGATTGACAGGTGCATGTCTTTGGATATTGAGCCTGAAAGGCTCTATCAAGCAAGTTTGATGACTTTTGCAAGAAGGAACAGAAGAAACAACAAAAGTGATGGAAGGAGACCATCCATTTTGACACCAGCAAACCGGGACAATCATCTGAGGAGTCACAGCAACAACAACAATACCACCCCTTGTGGCACATGGCAATTTGGAATTGTAAATGTCTTTGCCAAGTCAAGGAATTGGGATAGCTCAAGAAACAGCTGACAGAAACATCCATAGCTAAAATATTTACAAGATGAAAAAAAAAAGGTTGGCTTTGTTTGCAAGAGGCATAGGTCACTAATCGACCAGAACCAAAGCAGAACTTCCACTTGAATTCACCAGAGAGGGAGTTGGTAGTCCCAGCCAGAGCAATCACCACCTCAGTTCCAGAGGACAGGCAACCAAAAATAAGTAGGCCAAATTCGGATCTTGCATTTGTTTTTGGGAAAACTCAGAAAAGGATTCGGAATATCAACAAAAGAGTGCTTGAACGCAACAATAATCCCAAATGTCAACAAAGGAGTGATGCAGGGATCACCGTATTTGATACAGTAAAAAAACAAGAGGCAGCCTTCACTCTGTTGCATTATTATAAAAGTGGAAATGATTGAATCATCCCGGTAAAATTTTTGATGACAAAGAGTTGGCGACCGAGCTTTTGTTATTAGAAGAATTAGATTTTATTGTAGACAATATGGAGGTGGAATGTAACAAATTTGAAAAGTATTCAACAGCATTGTCACGGCTTCAGATGCGAGAAGCTGGCAAAAATGATGATGAAAATGATACTTGTATTTGTATAAAAGTACTTGAAATTTAAAAATGAGGCTAGTATTCGGTTTATATTGAACATACAATAACTTTTTTAGTGCTTGCTTAGGGTAAATTGTTTTGGACTTTTCAGTAGTATATCAGATGTATTTGAGGGTTTACTTGCGTACACTTTTTTAGATTGCTTTCGAACTGCTTTTTTGAAGGATACACGTTTGCAACTAAGAAAAAAAAGAATGGGACCCTAATCTATTCACCGTTCAGACATTAATATACTTAAAGTTCCATTTGAAATTTATTGCGAATAGATATTTCAGCAAAGGAAGCTTTTCGAGAAAGGTTCCTCTTACCATCCAACCTCCCGGGGGGTGGGGGTGGATATACTAAACGATAAAATAGAATGCGTTCAGCGGAAAAGGTACGAGTATTTTTTTAATAATGAATTGAAATTCTTCTCTATCACAATTTAGCTTCTACAGTACATATAGTTTCTACTCACACACATGGTTAACCTTTGAGTAAACCCCCAAACAAGGCTTACTCTGAAGATTCCTCTTCGTATGAGACGGTGCTGTAATCACAATCACTTTCGGAAAATCCAACTACTTGGTTTTCCATGTCAAACAATATTTCATGTCCCATCATAAAGTTTGCACCAAGAACACCCCCATAGCCATTATTAAAGTACAATCGGCTTGTAAATAATTCTTTTTTGGAGCTGTACTCCATATAGTGCGTTGGAGGCATGGCAACAATTATATCCTTGGGAGATGACGGGTCGAGTTCCCCCGCTAAACCCGGCGTAGAATCATCGTTTAATCTAGGCTCAGCTCTCAACTGAAACAAAACAGTTGGCAGTTTCTCAAGGTCTTCGTCAGTCAGGGGAACGCCTGAATTGCTGTAGTCAAACCCAGTAATTTCCTTCCATGCAGCTTGAAAAGGAGCCATAATCGAACTGGATAAATAGGTGTCAGTTGTTCCACTGTCCAGAATAACATTCCCGCTGTTAATCACCGTCTCCGAGACATCAACTTGCTTCAGAACTACATCCTCAGGATTAGAATCACCATCTACGACAGCATGCATCCCCCCATATGACCTGAGGAATATATTTGCAATGCGTACAACAAACCAACCAGTTTCTGCATTTTGGTTCACATACAACATTTTGGATCCGTGCAGCCTTAAATCAGTGCCTCCCATTGTCATGGCACCTGCATGAGTACCCTCTCGACTAGCTGAGCTTTGTCGCGCAAAGCAAAGTGAAAATTTTCTTTCGTAATTTTCATTTTTAAATTGTTGGTGCCATTGATGCCAGTACGATTCTACATTCATTTCCATTCCCATGATGCCGTCCGCAAGTTGTGTTTTGAATAGTCCCGTGAGTTTAGTTTGACAACCAAAGTTCATAGGAAAGGTTTCTTCACTACTAGCCGTATCATGAGGACCTCCTGTATACACTAAATCTTGTGCTTCATATGCATACCATGAACTTCCTTCCTGATATGAGACAGATACGGTACACTGTGAAAGTTCACTATTGCAACTCCCTACAAGGCATTCACCACAAGACACACGATGAAAGGTTGACGAGTCGTCTTCGTCAAAGTATTTATCAACGTGATACCCATCACCACATTCAGAACACTCTTCACATGGGAATGCTGTGACGGAACTGCCTGTATCAACAATTACCGTTTGTCTCTGAGGAGGAGTTCCTACCCATATATCGACGTAGTGAGTCCCATAACCCTGAAATAGTGCGTCCACTTCTGTTTTAAAAAGTTGTCCCTGTTCCCCAATTTCATTATCCATGATTGTTTCAAATCCCTCATTGTTAAGTCTTCTTCTGTTCCGTCTTCGATTAACGTTGTTTTTCTCCTGGTAAGCCTCGATATCAGCTGCACGTGGATGTTGGTGAAAAGGGATCAAAGGAAATGAAACAATACGGTCATTTTGCTTCTTCGAAATGTCTCCCCTCAAAGTCCGATCCTTTGCAAGGACGCAGCAAACAACGCTATGTGCTAGAGCTGCCACTAATGCGGAAGAAAGCTTCATAGATATTGAGGCTTGGGTGGAAACGTAAGGATCAGTGTCGCAGGGGACAGATTAACAGCGAGAGGTAATAAAAAAGAATGTCAACAGCAATAGAAACTGCAAGTTGCTTTGCCTTTTGTGCACATCTAAATCCTCTCTCTAGTAGAGAGTCCTCTAGAGTAGATGCATGGAGGACCGAGAAGCCCCGAGAAGTCTTTTTCCGCCTGCTCTCTAAAAAGGGGGGGTAGTTCCTATTAGTCCTCTGGCATTAGAAGTCCTCTAGGACCTAGGAACTATCATATATGTGGGATATGTACTGACTCTACCGTAGGTCCTAACAGCTACAAAGTCATCCTCTAACATAGTGTACAGGTACATGAGTCCCCGAGGAATTCTGACTTCCTGCTGTACCTGTAGGTACCTGTACCTGGTACAGTACCAGGAATGCCCGTCCAATTCACAGTCATAAAGAGCAGGGAAACTCTCTCTAGAGGCAGTCACTCCTTGAGTGGCGTGGTGTCAAGTAGTTGAAAGTTGAAAGTGTGAGTAAACCGTTTTATGACAACAATCGGGTACCTTTACCAAGTAAAGGCCGTTAATTTCTACTTGTTGTACGTTACACTAAAAACCACCTGTACAAATGATTAATCTATCTTTCAAGTACGTGTCTCAACTTCTTACTTTCTTGTATTCTGTGGTTTGGCAAGCAGATGCGATTTGATGCAGACGCGTTGTAATGTTGTAAGCTACAGCTGTCCACATGACGAACGACAAATAGGTTTAACGATTCTATAGAGGGAACGGTCTTGCTGAAACCGAGCAGCATGATGCCGATTCGACACGGGCGACCTTCTTGGTCAATGCTAGCATTGGTTGCGCCATTGCTATCCAACAGAGCATGTCTGTCTTTTTCTGTAAATAAAGCTTCGTTTGGTCGTTTCAACAGGGTTTACTCTACTTCTCAACTTTGGTCCACACAGGTGAAACCAGATGATGTTTTAATAGTATCTGAAATGCCTGAGGATCTTCCTTTGACACTGAAGAACCAGTACTATCTGCTTCGACATGGGCAAAGTACTGGAAACGTCGAGGGAGTGATCTCGTCATCAAGGGAACTTGCAACTAGCTCAAAACATGGCCTCACAGAGTTGGGGTACGAACAAGGCAAAGCGTCCGCAACTCAATTGTTAGATACTCTACAAAAAGAAAATGCAAAATCGGGGGATCAAGTTATATTCTATTCCTCACCCTTTGCACGAGCTAAGCAAACAGCTCAAGCCTGTTTGGACGGACTAGCAGAACCTGAACAGTCTGCCCGGGCTCTTAATATGGGATTGGAAATTTTGCCAGATATCCAAATTGAATATGGTCTTATGGAACGTTGGTTTGGTACTTTGGATGATGATGCAATTGAAACATATGGGTACGTCTGGCCTTTGGACCAAAAAAATGTCACACATAGTAAGTTTCTGACTGTTATTCTTCATAGAGTTACTGATATTTTCCCATGTGTATCTAATTTTTTCTTTTCATTGTGATGTATGTTCCATACACAGCCTCCTATGACGTTGAGTCTGTCGCCGCAGTCGCGACTCGTCTGCGTAATGTTATTTTGGATTTAGAAGAAAAACACAAGGGTAAACATCTTGTGTTGACAAGTCATGCAGATGTACTGCAAATTATGCAATTGTATGCGGCAGATTCTAAAAATGTTGGAAATTTTTCCTCGTACCGATTTGCGAATGGAGAAGTTCGCGCGATGAAGAGGACACCGGACTCCTTGCCGGAAGCAAAACCATTGGAACCACCCAAGCTCGGGACGAAAACGATGAGACTGCAAGCTTATGAAATGCTTTCTAAACAATAGCGTTGCTTTTTATAAAAAAAATGCAAAAATTCAAAGTGATTATTTCTGTTTTTCCTACCTGTTTATCCGTCTTTTTATCTATCATTGCTCTAGTTCAAAGAAATCAGCAATGTGAGCAAAATAAGATTCTCTCTTCTTTTGTCTAATCTTCTTTTTCACGCTTTGTACACAGGACGGACTTTTCTCGATATCTACAGTCATCTCCTCTTTTAGTCCTGACTGTATTACTTTGTACTCGTACAGTAGCACAGAAAAAATCCCTAAGTTCCTTACCTGTAGGGGATAGTAAATATTATTATATATCTGTACGTACATCGTCTGTACCTGGTATAAAGTTCCGATAACGGTAAAACGAGTTTCAGAACTTCTTTTCTTCTTTGTTTGCAAGACTGAGAAATTGAGAAAAAGGGAAATTCGTTCTGAGAACTTGACACCGGCGACATCAGGATGTAATTAATTAACAGAGCTAGTGTATTCTTTGCAAAAAAATTCCAATCGGGGGTCTTGCACTCCGTGTTGTGTTCTTTGTGCGACTTCCATACGCGGTAACTCTCTCTAGAGAGCGTCTGTTTCTAGAAACAAAAATATAATAAATTTACAATACCGCTGGAAAACAACCTACTTTGTACATCCGCTTCGACAAATCCGAGCTTTACCCTCAAGAAAGATATATCCACATCTCTTAGTGTCACCTCAGCTTCCTTTGGGATTTCATGTCTTCATTTCTCTCTTCTTCGCCAAGATCTGTCAAGGGCATCCTGGACATGACGCCTGGGGGCGGTAAAGGAGATTTTTTTTCGGGTGATTTGCTTTCTTTGGATGAGTTTGTTGATGCTTTGCCTGCTGCAATCGAGGAAAGAAAAGTATCAACTGAAAAAAATGACCTAATGAACAAATGTACGAAGCCAGGAGTTGAAGATGACGCGGTTGGTCAACTATTTTCGTAAGTTCACTTCTATGTTTGCCATCCCTATCTCATTTATTAGTAATGTCTCATTTTCCATGTGACATCTTTTCATGATTGCAGACGTCTTGACTTGAACAAGGATGAATGGGAGCGTTTCTCCTTTTTTGATTCTTCGAAAAATTATACGAGGAATCTTATTGCAACTGATGGAGAAACATTTACACTATTACTACTTTGCTGGAACCCAGGAAAAGAATCTCCCATTCATGATCATCCCTGTGATGGATGTTGGATGAATGTTTGTGAAGGTAGTATAGAAGAATGTCGATATTCTAATGAGGATGGCACAGATCGCTTACAGTGCTATTCGGACAAAACTTACCGAGGTTGGTACATTATAAATCTATCACGGAAAGATGCATCTACAAATAAGAATATTTTCTAACTTTGTATTCTTCTCTATGATGCTTTTTAACAGAGGGACAACTAGCATTCATTGAAGATTCTATGGGGTACCACAAGGTAGGAAATCCAAGTAGCACAGTTCCTGCAGTGACTATGCATCTTTATTCTCCTCCTTTTCAGGCATGCAAGATTTGGCTCGACCCTGATCATGCTTCTCGACCAAGCCGTTCCTGTGTTTGCTATTACTCAGAGTATGGCAAGAAATATTAATCACGATAATAATCCATGCATACCTCCGTTTATTAAGATATATTAACCAGTCTACGCGTGAAAGGTTTGTCAACTCTGAACTATCAATGAGGGAAAAATACAGAGACGTGCAACACATGAAGCCACAATCTGTAGAAGATGCTTACAAGGATTAGCCGCGCAACTTAAAAATGTATAATGTACTTTGGAAGAAGCTCTACAGGTGCGAATTTTAAATAATAGAACCTTACTCCGCCAGTAGAATTCGTAAATCTATAGGAGAAAATTTGTATGAAATAATGTTTGCAATGTTTGCTTGCCCTGAATTATATTACTAGATTAGCCTGTGGTTTTAATATTGGTTTCAGAAATTTTTGCTTTTTTTCTGGTAGTAGGCGCCTTATTATCGTTGCCGTGTTTATTTGCCGAGTCGGAAGACTTTCCACCTTCCTGTTCAGGCATTTGGAATCGATCTATTACAGATCTTGCGCAAACTCGTCCTTGCCCTGTAGGCAAAACTAGGTGACTATGTGATTCCCTGACTTCTTTCACTTCCTTCACATAGTCGTTTCTAGGGACATTTGAACCTCCGAGACGTTGTTTGTACTCCATGTCCATACCAAGGTCCCAAAGTTTGAATCCATTCTGACATAGCAACCTTCCCAACGCTGCAAGCTGCACAGAACCAGCACTGTCTTCTTTGGAAAATCCTGTCAAACTTGTATAAATATGACCAACAGTATAACCTAATTCTCCACCAGCAAGAGCACCCGTTGATGTATTCCAGATTTCTATAGAATATAAGCGTACAGTGCATGAATTAGCTGTGGGGTGTCCCCGTTTGTCAAATATTCTAACCTGGACCTCCTTCTTATTCATGCAAAGGAAGGCTTCTACTAAAGGTCTGTACAGCCAACACTGTTTTCCATGTTGCGCATGACAACCTTTCACAACACCCATAAAGTCTTCATTGACAGAGATGTGGAAACGGTTGGCCTTTTTTCTAGTTGATTTGGAAACATGAAGATTTTCTGGGATGCGTATCGCGCATCGGTGTTTATGCAATTTCGGTAGCAAAACTCCTGGCAAGGCAATCGGTAAGAACCCTTCTGACATGAGCTGTGCAATTAAATTAGGATGAAAACACCGTGTCTGGTAAAATTCACCATGGTATGGAAATACAACACCTCTCAAATATTTTGGAACAAGGTTGCTTTTGGACGATTCTGCATAATCAATATCAGATTCGGAACTTTCTTGGGTAGACGATTCATCTCCTGAGGCTGATGATTCCTCTCCCTTGCAGGGTTCTTCATCACTGGCGATGGCGTCACCTGGCATTTTGAAAAAAAGAATTCTTCTTAAACACAACTTCTTAATGCAAGATATAAATGACGCCGAAGCAAATAAATTAAGCCAGTGATATGGCTTGACTTTGGAAGAGGTTTGTTGAGTCGTGTCGACCTGCAATGTCGAGACATGCATTACAGCATGCTGCATTCAGCTCTTTCGGCAGTGATAAGAATGCGGTATGGTCTGTTGGATGCACCGGCTGTTGAGAACAGAACGCTTGATCGATTGCGACCCCCAGCAAAAACGACATTTCACCTACCAGGTCGAGCAGGCCCTCAGGCCCCACTGACTGTACCTGGTACTCGTTCAGGTAGAATATGTACCAGGTACACCGTGCAGGTACCAGTTCCATTCCCACAGATTAGAATATAGTCCAAGAAAGCATGCAACGCAATATCAATCTACAGGCTCGTTGATGCATCTATAGAGAGAGCACGTACCTGTAACAAGACACTCTTTTTTTTTATACGAAGTCAGTGAATGACGTGATGGGCTCAGGCTCCTGTCACAGGCTACGAAGGACCTCTCTAGAGAGAGAGATGAGAACACCGCCCAACAAAGGATTCAGGTGATGACATTCTACCTGGAAGGCCCTACCCGTAGTCTAGAGAGTCCAAGACTAATTAAAAAGTAGGAACTAGAAAGAACTCTCTAGGACTACAAACGGACAAACAGGTTTAACTGGGTCCTAATCTTTACGAGGACGCAGAGATACGCAGTGTATTATAGATATGAGTATTATTAATAATACCAATAGTCCTACCTGGTAGGCCTAGTCCTAGAGTCATAATATATTATGAGGTGGGTAGAAGTAGTTGTCAGTTGATGGCGGAGTTCTCAAACGCGATCTTTCGAGGTGTCAATGCATAAGCGATCTAAACGTATCTGCAGCGAGATGCTTACTCCACACGATACAAAACACATATCCCTACTCCCGGCAGCAATTGTTATCAATCATGTCTTCCACAAATAATACAACAGCATTTGAAACAAGTAAAGGAGTGTACAATGTATTCCAAGAACACAAAAGTGTTATAGTTGCAACTACTTTGATCGTTGCGAATCTAATCTATATTCAATTCAAATTTAAGCCGTCGTCGAGTGGTACCGTTGAAACGAAGTCCAAGTATCCAACTAGTAGTCGTAATGAAAACAAAGAATCCTCATCGTCAACAACAAAAGCAACTGACCTTTCCAATCACATTAAGAACAATCGTGGAACTGGTACTTGGATGGAGATAATAATTCATTTGATGATTGTTATCTTTAGTCATGCGATCTGTTATTATTACTGGTGGTCAGCTGAATTTAATCACGGATGTATTGGTAATCCATTCCCGTTAAAACAAGAAGTTATTGACAAGGCAACACCGAATATGATTTCTATCATTATGTATGTGAGTCTTATTGGGTCACAACTACTCCTAAGTGCGATTATGCCTGGACCGACTGTCCAAGGTTTTCAAATACCACAAGAACATAATCGTCGTCTCAACTACAAATGCAATGCATTATCTGGCTGGTATTTATACCTTGCTGTTGTATTCGTTGCACACTACAGTGGATTCTTCAGATTGAACACCTTGTTTGAAAATAGTGGTGCCATGTTAACGACTGCAATTGTGACAGCAGATTTAATATCTGTAATCATGTACTTGGAATGTATCCGTACAGGACGGTCAGATGGTACAATACGAAATATGATGCACGACTTTGTCATGGGACGATACTTGAATCCACGTTTATGGGGTGGTATAGTTGATTTAAAGATATGGGCAGAAATCCGCGTTTCATGGCTGCTTTTGTTTTCCATGGATGTTTCGTGTGCACTTTGCCTCCAAGAAGAATTGGGGTATGTCCCTAACCGAATGTGGATCATTCTTTTAATTCATGGGTTATACACCAATGCATGTATGAAGGGTGAAGAGTGTATCCCGTATACATGGGATATCTTTCAAGAATGCTGGGGATTCATGTTGATTTATTGGAACCTAGCAGGCGTAGCATTTGCCTATACTTACCAAGGACGTTTCATTTATGCCACATCCAAGGATCTTTCAGACTTATCCCATGGAACCTTTGCATTGTTAGTTATGGGTGTATTGGCTGCCTACTACGTATTTGATGAAGCCAATGCACAGAAGAATCGTTTCCGTGCTAAACAGCTTAGAGGTGCCTTTGCAGAACGAAGGTGGGCCTTTCCACAATTACCTAATGCAACACCGCATGATCCAAAGTATTTAAAAACATCCAATGGATCAACTCTTTTGATAGATGGATGGTGGAAATTTGTGAGGAAACCGCATTACGCGGCTGATATATGTTTGGCCGTCCTTCTTTGTTTGCCATGCGGGATTCACCATTTTTTACCGTATTCCTTCGTATGTTTCTTCATACCCATGTTGATTCATCGAGAATGGCGTGATTCGCGCCGCTGTGCCAAAAAGTACGGAACTGATTGGGATGAATATTGTAAAATGGTACCCTATGTCTTTATTCCAGGAATTTATTGAACAAGACAGAGGTGTGGGGATGCTGTTGTATCTCTCCATCTACCACTTCCTGCTCTGGGACTGATTAGGATGTATATGCGAATATGCTCATTACAGTTGTCGCTCATTACAGTTGTCAAGAAGTGATAACAACTCAGTTTATGTACAAGTATGTTGTACTGCCTCGATCATGTTGCACATTAATCAACAGTATCTATCCAATAAAATAGAAAACCTTGTTGGACGTTCGTGTAATACATAACATGTAAAACTTGCACGTAATATAGAAAAACCCTAATGGAGAGGTTATCGAGTCAAGTTGTGCACCGTAAGAGCTTGTACGACCTCTCAAACTGTTGGAGAATCTAGAATCCCAATCCTTTAGAGGCTTGACGGAGCAGATACAATGCAAACGTTCAACGAAAAGGATGTTCGTATCGATGTTACTCCGATGTACATTACTATTCCTTATTTTTATAAAGACGGCGGTCGCAGGGGATGAATTATCTTCGGGCGGCAAGTTACGTGGGGATGCTGGAAATGTTCCTCCATCGGATAATACAAGGAAAATAACAAACCTTCTATGGAATGAGATTCGTTCGAAGATGACGACAACAATCCGAGGTCCAATTGTTTCACCAGGCGTTACCGTGTCACGTACCATAACATATCTTTCTGAAGGGGCATCCTTTTACTTGACGTTGCAAGGAAATCATTGTACCTCTTCTGATCTTCATGGTGCAAATAATTGTCATTACGATTGGGGGGATGTTGTGAATGGACACTATTCTGTACAGGTATCACAAACTATCATCGAGGGAGATATTCTAAGAGGAAATTTCAAAATTGATCACATAATACCGTATGAATTTTCCTGTTTACTGTGTGGAAGTGACTGTGTACTTGAGGTACCTGTAATAAATATCAATTATACCTTGCCCATGCCTCCCTGTCCAATTGAGCCCCATCATGTCGTTAAGCAAGTAAACTATTTACTTCAGAATGAATCACCTACCGATGGAATACGGACACATGTTGATGGTACAATTGATCTTGAAAAGAGTAATGGAAATCTGCTGGCTTCATTCAACATTGATGCTTATCTGAAATGAATATTCTTTTGAAGAATCAAAATCATCACGGAACAAAACTAGTATAATGATCCTATCGTCATACACACCGCACAATTATAAAGAGTTTTTAAGTGTAACTAAATTAAAGTGCACCGATATAATGTTAAGCAAATCCCTTGCCTCCACTACCTTTCTTCTTCCTTTTATTCTTCTTATTGCCAGAAGAACTAAATCCTCTACTCGCTTTCCTTTTAATTTCAGGGAAGGCACGCAAAGCAGCAAGTTTAACATCTCCCATAAGGCGTTCTTCTGGTAGTGTACTCAAAAGTTCAGGAACCTCAAGACAATCATAAATGAATTGCAATGCGTTTCGTTCTGGTTCAGTAAGACTGGGATGCCATAATCTCAACATGAGAATGTACCGGGTGCCATCACTCTCATTGATGGCATCGTGCATAATGCTAGTGTCGAATAGCATGACTTCCCCATTAAGCCATTCCCTCGTATCATCACCTACAGACAGGCGACATTTGTTGTTCCCGTTTTCGGGGATTTCAAGCGCTAGATGTGATGTCAGAACAAAATTCGTAAAGTCAGAATGTAATTTGATGTCCGTGTGCGGTTTCATGCTAGCAAAGAATACTTCGACAGCAGGAACACCGCATTCCTTCACGGCAGTAGCAGCCTTTGGGAATAAATTGACATTAACAGGATCCCAAGTTCCCCTATCCAATAAAACAAGAGTCCTCCAGCCTTCTCCGTAGGATGATGCATCATCTGACAATGCTCCAGCCCAAATATTATTACCCTCCTCGGTTAGTTTGTCCATATCAGCTGTAACACTCAAAAATTCTTCCCGAATTTCGGAATATCTGGATGCTAACTTTTTAGTCCATTCAAAGTCATTCACATCATAAAAAGTTTTTGCTGGTAATCCTGGTACATAGGAATGACAATGTTGGTGGCAATTAGATTTATCAGCGTCCTCCTCGGAGACAGGCGGTTCTTGCTGTCTGCCGACAAATTCTCGATGCTCATAACCACGATCAACAAGTCTCCAAGATTCTACAATTCGAGACGCATCATCTCCAAAACGATCAATAATTCCTTTTTCCACGAGGCCAGCAAAAGAGTTTGGATCCAATGGCGATGTTTCAGGAAGTTCTACCGAAGATGGATTTGACGTAACCATTTCCCGCCGAAAAATCCGCGTTTTTAGATGCCTGCTTCTTGTGGCGTCTCGATTTGTGTCAAATGCCACGCTGGGCGAAAGTGCGGAAAAAGAATCGACTGATATCACGGCGCATTGTGCCACACTGAAGAGCGTAATTAATCTCATTCTATATTGAAAAAAGAAAATCTTTCTTGGTGAATTTAGTGTGGTGCAGTTGGAAGTAGTCCTGGGTCTAGTCTTCTAGGACCATAGAACTCAACTACAAGTAGGGGTAATAGAATGGAATAGTCTAGTGGGTGGGTGTGATGGAGGAGCCGAGTGCAACAAGCCGCAGGGCCATCACAAAAATCACAATCGCTGAGGGCTTGTCAATCAACAATCTCAAATCATTCATCCCTTGATCACAATCGTCACCCTCTTGTGCACTGCAAGTATTAATATGATTATCATGTCCTATTTCATGAACCCCTGGGTACGTATCAAAGACAGACGTGACAGACGTGACGGACGTCTAGGTGCGCGGCAATCAAGGCTGGTCCTCATCAAACTTCCACATCTCTACTGGTAGGACCCTCTACTAACTACTAGTCTAGAGGTACTAGTACCGGTACGGTACCGGTGACCTAGGACCTTAGCTGAGAGATGACATCATCTGACGATCTGTGATCTCCGAGTCAGTGATCAATCAACACTCAAATTTTCGTCCTTCTGTCCTCATTCAGTCCGTCAGTAGAGAATTCTGACAAAATTATCGAAAAATGTCTGAAGAACGTACGAGTAAGTACCTTACTGGTACGATGTAGCGGTACTCCCGTATTGATAAAGAACGTGGCCCTGTCTCAGTTACGTAGGTACCACCTATCTTGTATACTAACTCGAACTGGTGTTACTGTCATACTGTTTGATATAAATATACAGGTATTCTACTGCATATTTTAAAAAGAACAACTTAAACGCGAACTTCTAGACAGCAGAACAACAGAGCATAATTTACACTTATGAGGTAAATGAATGTTTTTAATATACCGCTCTACTGTGCGTTGATATCATTCACGATTAGATAAATTTTCTTATCTGGATAGCTTTATATATTTTTGTCGCAGAGTTCTGGTTTTTCAATAAGTCTCATCTTTATGTCCCACTTATCGTCTAAACACGAAACACGTTTGAGTTTCTATCAGATTCCTAGAATTTCGAATTTGCATTATTCATCTTATAAAAAAAATAATACCAACTCAATAACTATGATAAAAGAAGTATGGAGTAGAGAACATCAACTTCAGAAATCCAATCAGATTGATTTCTCTTATCAATGTCAATTTCCAGAGAACAGTAGCAAAGCGTTCCGAAATTGCACTTCGACCGTCATCTAAATTTAGGCAGATTCTTCTGCGTCTTCAGAAAACATCCACACGCATACGTAAGCATTCATAAGCTACACTTTTTAACTCCTAGCTCTTTTCTTTTTCGAAAAATTGACTAAACAATATTACCAATCCCATTTCCTACATCATCTCAATTAGCAAAAAGGCTATGCAAGTTAACTAAAATGCCTCGTATTCTCAGTCGCAACAACAAGATAGTATTCCGAAGACGGAACAGTTCCGCTTCGAATTCCGTTCAGTCTTCCTCCTCGAAATCTTCAAGAACAGAGTCAACATGTGGTACACCGGATGAAGTGTCACGGAATCCAATGCGCCGTTACAGTGCACCATCCTCATACGACCTTGCAAGATCTATGAAGGTTGCCTGTGCGGATACGCCTACTACAAGTAGAATACCTCGTCATCCATCTGATACTTGGGGTCACTTTGTCGATGTCTCAAAACCATTGTTTCGATCAGGTGGTGACAACAGACGAAAAACCATGCAAGAATCAATTAGCGGTGATATCGACGCACCAGTTGCAAAAAGCAATAGTTGGTTTTCAACCTTTAATTGAGGGAATGAATTCGTTCATTGACGAATTCCGTTTGGCTAGCTAGCTACATATGATAATGACATTCCACTGTTGAATCTTCAATTTGTGATAAAAGTTGGCATTCTTTCGTGAAAGCTTGAATACTGCAATATCTTTGTTTGTTTCGTTTATAAAATTATATTTCCATGAAAAGTAACCTTGAGCCGCATCAAACTCTGCTAAATATACTTAATTTACAAGAATCCTAAATATGCATTTCTTTCATACGTGATCCCGCTGTAATAAAATTTCATTCTTCATGGCGCTTTCACCCACATTGTGAGAATAAATAAACTCCGGGACATTACGAGTGTGCTCATTTCCAAAATATTTGGTCTTCATGCCCAGTATCTCTTGAAGCAATTTCATTCTGTAGAATCCTCGAATCTTTCTCCTATTTTCAACCCTAGATGCTACAGCAGGCCTTAGGCTATTGTGATGTGCGCAGTCTAGCAGTGGACCGTCATTTCTGAAAAGTGGGTAAAAGAAAAAGAGGGTAGGGGTGATGGTGAGAATGAAGAAATCCTGGGAGACAGGTATTTCCGTCTGCTTTCGATGGTGTGCAAATTTGAGATTAGTTATGGGTAGGTGCGACGTCAGCAAATGACGTCAACCAAATTTAAAAAATTACG
>WKLE02000920.1:11249-22263 GCA_014885115.2 Asterionellopsis glacialis | reverse complement strand
CCCCCCCCCAAAATGGTGAATCAAAAAAGAGGTGAGGAATGAATCATGTTGTTGAATACAGACAAGCTTCATCTGTACACACCCCAAAAGTATACACATTCTACTTTAATAGTATATAATATAATAATTACTATTACAATTAGGATTCTAGGTATTCCTGAAACACTAGAGGTCGTGACATTCTATATTTTTGTCCTTGGACATTAATTATTTTACAAATGCATTTCATCTTTAAATTACTTGCAAGGCATTCATTACAGTAGGTATATCTAGCTAGCTGGCTCCTAGTAGTTTTTTGAATGGAAGAGTCTAGTTTGTCCTAGTCTCTCCACTCACTACAAACGTGGAGAAAAAGTCCGAGGGGATATGGTACTTGTACATTATTCAAAATTTAAATATTTCAATCTTGTATGGAGTGCACACCCACACTGCACCCACACTTTTAATGCCTTTTCTTCTTGTTATTGTTGGACAATGTGTATCCTTGTTGTTGTTTAGACCAATTCAATAGGTAATCCATCCATGATTTCATCTTCATCGTCCGATGTCATTTCAACTGTAGATGTTCTTCTTCTTGATTTTGTCAATGATGGTTGTTGTTGTTCTTGTTGTTGTAGGAGCATGGCATCTTGGGCATTATTATGATTATGATTATTGCTTGACAAGAACAACATGGTTTGGTGTAATGGATATCCAGCACACCAATTGGAATACACGGATGGATAGTACATGGAATGTGCAAACTTGGCACTGGCAAATCCAATCAGGGAACCTGCAATGACATCGGCAGGATGATGTTTGTAATCATGAATTCGAGATGCAGCAATAAAAATTGCCAATCCCATGGGCACACACAAGGATACCAAACAACCCATTTTCTTGAGCAACATGCGTGCTGGTGTAACTACTACGTTTGACATGAATCGTTGAGGTCCCACCTTTCCCATACACAACAAGGTTACCATGGTCATGGTACAAAATGCCAAGGCGGAATGTCCAGAGGGAAAGGAATGATGTGCATCCAATACTTGATTCTCATTTGCATTTTGACATTTCCCCGTGGATACATCCAATTGACATTTGGAATAAAAATGTGGACGAAAGTATCCACAATATAATTTTAAACATGCCACCAAACATCCTGAAATACTCCGTGCGACAAAGTACATGCACACGGATGCATGTGCATCACCATACAGGGGTAATCCCATGACAATCATCAAGGGCAAGGTAATACAAAAACAAATGTATACATTCATTTGTCCACTGACAGTACTTGTGACATTGGCATCGTAACTGTATTGTAAATCCAAATACGCTTCTCCGTCAGATGTATATCCAATGGGTATAGGTCGATCATCAAAATCTTGTACTAGATAATGTGGCAACAAGGATGCAACAATAAACAATACAATGCAACCCACCACTTCCAATACATAAATGGGTTCATACCAATATTCATATAAACGTTCTTTACATTCTTGAATGGAAGGAAATGCAAATGTCAAGGGTGTCAGACTTGGTGGTTGTTTCGACATTGCATTGTTATTGTTGTTATAGTTATTGTTGGAGGAAGATGGCATTATTTCTTCGGCTTGTACGGCTGTTTCTTCCACTTTCTTCAAGGACAAGCATGACGATGATCTTGACGATGATCTTGACGATGACGAAGATTCTTGACGATGATACGAGATGGACATTAAGGTATCATCATCCATATAGGGTGGTGATGATGTAATAGGTAAATTCGATGTATCCATATTATTAATTATAAATATAGATATTTGGTGTTTCAAACAAGATGACTATTTCCCGTCAAGGCGTGTTTTGTTTGTTTTAGAGACACACAACCGTGAAGGGGAAAAAAATTAACGAGATCAAGTTGTTGGTATACGAATTGTCTGTGTAGACTCTAAGACGTGAAATATGTAGCTAGCTAGCTGTGTAACAATTAAGATTTCTTCTTTCTTGTTACGTTCCGCAACCAACAATTGTTCGTTTTTTTTGGAAAACGTGAATTTTTGGTTGGCGTGTGTGTGTGTGAATGAAGCGCAATACAATCACAAGGAATCTAATAATATTATGATTTACGTGGAGATTACAATGCGAATGATGGTGGTTGGCAATTTTCAATGTGGGCAGTCGTCTAACCGTACTTGTAACTGGTACTACCGTAGAGTAACGTACCAGACTGTACGTATGTAGAAAAACGAAAAAACAAAAAACTACTGCTGGTAGAGGACATCTTCCGAAAAAATGACTGGTCAAGTTGCGGAAGTCACGGTCGTGAACAATGCGTTGAGATTCCATGGAAAGTGTGACTGAGACGAATTTGTAGTACTGGAACAACGTATACCGTGAACCGTAGTACGGTCTGTACGAAGAGATTCACCTTTAGACACAGTAGCAAGTACAGTTTAGTCGGAGTCGTCAACACGAAGGAGGATTCACTATAACATATATTTACATACAGTACTTACGCTGTACCTGTGTAATTCTACAGACTATGGAAAATCAAACTAGATATCCTTTCTTGGTTTGGCTGGGATATCCTTTTTAATCACGTTCAGTAAGTACGAAGACTAGTCGTGAAACACTTCCGCTTTGGAACCAAGAAGAAAGATGGATTCTACCAATGATTTTCATTGAAGCATGCGTTGGAAGTTTGTGAACTTATCTACTTAAGGCATATAGTAAGTAGGTCGTAAAGACAATTTTTGTGATGAAATACCGGGTACAGATTCTAGTGTACATTAGTTCCAAACACTTTCAAAATAAGACGAATCAGAGTCGTGAAGAACATGCATTTATGAGTAAAACAGTCCTCCCTATGTTTCTCGTGGGAATAAATCCTATAAACAAATACGAGGTTTCCTTCGAAATTTGTGTACTTTCTGTATCATACTACCTTGGACTATATAGGACTACTTTGGTAGCTGTGTACTGTCTGCGGGATACAATTAAATAAGTAATTTCGATGACGTAAGCCAGTTTTTGTGTCACCCTCGGAACACTATTTTTGATGACGTAATTACATAAATCGTTCTCTTTGAATCACATACAGGTTGACCTCAGGATGACATCATTCATATGTTGATGTCAGTCAACCAACGTGACCATCTTACCTTGTTCTCACGGACTATTCCATACGGATCTTGGCATGAATCTTGGAATTACTGGGTACCGGCAGTTTCATTGTGACGTCGTACCAGGTAAAGGAGTTCGACACCACCGTGATGCATAATGACGATATTCTGACGCAAGCTTTGCGTCATTTACACTACATGACATCAGAATGACGTGGATCAATGAGCGTTTGTTTGTCTGTCCTGAATGACGCAATTATGATGTAATTTTTACGTCATCTTACGTTCCATGACTAGTCCTTTTGTCTGTTGGTAGAATGCCTCATGTTACCTTGGAAGTTCATTGCGCGCCGGAATTTGTCTGTGACAATAGGTTTCGATCTCTTTTACAATTCAGGCACATTCCCAAAATTTCGAATTGTACTTCTCTCTCTCTACCGGTAGCAGTGAGGTAGGACTGTAGTCGAATTGTAGGTGGAGGGGGTGCAAATCTTTGCACCTCTCTGTCAGCAGGGACGCAGCGCGGCGACTCTCTCTCACAAACTAGTCTTACAGTACCATCCATACACGGTAGACTCTACTAGCTAGAGAGAGACTGTACCTGGTAAAAACCAAAGTCGTCGCATCGGGGGGCGGGGGAAACACGTGATATTTAACTCTTTGTCCAAGACGACGGACGCGGTAGTAGGAATAGATTAAAAAAATAGGTACAGTCAATCAAAGATCATTGTCCTCTACCTTTATCTCTGGGTGTCAATTGCGACGGTACAATACATTGTGTTGCGGTTCTAATAAAAAAAGTGTGTACAAGACGATAAGAGATTACGAACCATTTAAAAAAAAAAAAAGCAAACAATCCCACCAATAACCCAAAAAAAATTAAGTCTTGAGTTTTTTATTTTTTGAGATTGAACACGTTTTAAAAAAAAAAATGACACTTTCCGAAAATGAAAATGATGCAACTACTACATCTGAAGATGAAGAAGAAGTATGGTTAGATCAAGGTGAATTTATAAATAGTACAGTACGTCGGTATGTGGTGACTGAACCACAATCGACAAACTTTCATCACAACAGTAATACCAATCATGAAATGATCCAAGTCATGGAAGGTCAAGTCGTTGCAATTCAACCTACCAAGAATCGTATTCCCACCTTGTGGAAAGTACATTTATATCCTTCTACTAGTAACAATTATAATACTACTAATAATACTAATAATAATACGAATGCAGCAGAAGCAGTCATTGTGGAACTCTTGACACGTGAAGAAGTCATTCAAGCACAAGAATTGGCACAAAAACGATGGAATTCCATTGGTATGAATTCTATTTCAGCTACATGGTATCAAGAATTAGTTTCATCTCACAATACTATACTACAAGATCGATATCAATCATGTATTGTACAAACCATTACCAATGATATTTTACCTACATTAGTCATGTTGGCATGTTTGGAAGAAGCTCTTCAACATGTACTTCAAGAAAAGGAAAAAGAACAATATCAAATTACAAAACAAAGTAATAGTAATAATAAACGAAAAAGAACCAAAGCACAAGAAAAGCAACAAGAAGAACCTGAACAACCTCTATATTATTCTAAACCACCAAGTCATTATATGCCATCGATTGCTTCCAAAGAAAAGACAAGTACGAACAACATCAACAACAATACCAATAACAACTACAGTTATGCAGACACAACGACAAGGGCAAGTAGTGGTGAAACAAATGAAGATACAAATGTCACTACTACTGAAAGTGGTACCACCAGTAATAATCGTGGTGTTGGTGGATATACACCATCAACAATTGGGAATCGTATACGTCAAGGTGCACATTTAGCATACAGCTATCATTCACAATTCTTTCAATCACCATCTGATATACGACGATCATCTCGATTACCACCTCCACCTAAAATTGCAAAACCTACTGTTGTTCAAAAGGGTGGACGGATAGCTCTTTATTTATTAGACTTATTGGAAGACTATGAAACCAAACAAAAGAATACTACTACTAATAATAAGGAGAGTACCCAAGACAATAAAGAAGAAAATGATAATGATGATGAAGAAGAAGAGGAGGAGGAAGAGGAGGAAGAAAAAGATGGCAATGACGAAGAGGAAGAGTCCGAAGAGGAAGATGACGACGATTCTGAAGAAGAGTCTGAAGAGGAGGAAGAATCAGAAGAGGAAGAAGAATCGGACGATGACGACAATGATGATGATGTCTTGACGGACAATCCTTATTTACAAGTCACACCTCATGTTATTTTAGATTGGTTAGGGCGACGTGGCAAAAGTATGACAGGCATGGATATCCAACAAGCTATATGTCATTCCTTGAAACGACCCAAACAACATCAAAAAGAAACTGCTGGATATGCTCGGTCCAAATTAATGTCTGTGGATACACTTGTGTTACAACATTTACAAATTCTCCTACAAGAGAATACACAAGACGAAATTGACAATGATAATGATAATGCATTATCAGACAAACAAAAAATCAAACAACACAAACTCAAACAAAAACAACTTGCCGATCAACGTCTTTTATTGACCTGTACGACTGGTGATAAAGTTCGTGATTTACCTCAATTGGAAGTCAATAGTTTTGCACGATGTAAATTTGCCTTGGTCCTCTACGATCCACACTATGTCAAACCTAAAAAACCTAAACTTACCAAGGAAGAACGTCAATTGGTAAAATGGAACAAACAACAACAATTAAAACTCATCATGGATCAAGATAAAAAAGTACGGTCATGGGCCAATTGGAGATTTAAATCTATTCATGGTGGACATTGTTTATGGCCTCAATGGAATACTACTATTGAATCATGGTGGAAAGCAGAACAACAAAAATATACTAGTTCTAGTACTACTGTCAAATCACAAGACAATACCACAATGACAAGTGCAACTTCATCAACAGCACTATCATCACCATCCAAACAACAAGAAGAAGTACTTAACAAAGTGGAAAACAAGGATGATGCAACCTTGGCCATGGAATTACAAAAAGCTGAAAGTAGTGCTGCTGACAATATGAATGGTGGTCGATCCTCTCGTCGTCGACGTGCCACACGTGGTGGTGGTGGTGGTGGTGAAGATACAGGAGGGGATGGGACAAGTGCAACCACAACTGTATTTTATGGTGCTCAATCAAGCATGACACAAAAACAATTATTGGATGCGGTCTATCGATTATGTTGTACCTCACCTCAATCCTTATTACAATTGAATGATATTTTAAAGGAAGAAACAGCCAACCCATTTCAACGGTTACGGACTGTCATGGGTAAATTAGTATGGAAACGAAATCAAATTGTACCACACTTTGTATCGACGACCTTGAGTGATGCCAATGTATGGAAATCCTGTATACAACAACATACACCATTGGTAACGACATGGGAGGAAAATGAACAAGAAGTACAAAAAGGTGATAGTACTACTACGAATGGAACACCAATGGAAGTTAAACGTGAAGAAGAAAATGGTACAACAACAGGATCTGCTGTCACTACAACAACGACTACCACTGTGACAAAAACAGAAGCAACTGCTGTTACTACGACTACGACTACGACCACTACTCGTGAAGAAGCACAATTAAAGTCATTGATTCAGTATTTACGTTTCCTTCATGAAACTGAATTACACTTACGTCGATTGGTATTGGATTGTATGACAACATCCAATGCTACCATTAGTACTATAGCTGTAGCAGCAGATGAACGGATCGGATCATTAGAAGCCATGGATTCACAAAAATTCATGGATCATTATTCGGAAATTGAATGGGATACTACAGGCCATGCCTTTATTGGTCAATACATTTATCGACCTCCCTTGGATAATGAGAATGGTAGTGATTCTTCATGTCAATGGTACAAAGTACAAGATTATACACCCTCTGTCGAAATGCCACCACCGGATAATGACGATGCACAAACGCAACAAGATGCACAGCAACAACAACAGGAACAAACGTTAGGAAAAGAACCACGTGAGGTAGAACGACGAATGAGATTTCGTGTTGTGCCTGTTGCAGGACCACCTACAGATGATAATGACAATGACCAAGATGAAGGTAGTGGAAATACACTCATGTTGACAGAAGGACAAGTCTATGCTGGAATGAAAGCAGCAACCATGGTACAAAAAGAAGAAGAAGCATCATCATCCTCTACAACAATCGATGAAAATCCATTTTGTAAAAATGTTGGTGCCAATGTTGTGTTAGAACCAATCATCAATGGGAATGATACCAAGAGGGGATTACAATGTATGGTTGTTGGTCATGATTCTGTGATTCTCAACAAGTCTGGACATTTGGAACATCGAATTCTACTCTTGCCAGAAGAGGATAATACCCGTGGTGCTGCTAGTGCTTCTCCTGATGAAACAAAATCAGCAAGTGCATTCAGTAACAACAAATCTTCGTTTTGGGCAACAGTCAGTACGAATGCAGATGGAATCTTAACATGTACACCTCTTGGGGAAGACACAACGTCATACAAGATTAAACAATCAGAGTATCATGAAGATTCACGTGCCTTTGAAGAATGTCAAGCCATTATTTATTTTATGAAGGATCACATCAATGCCGAAGTATTCATGGAACCAGTGGATCCTGTAGCCCTCAACATTCCAGAATATTTCGATGTGATTAAACATCCAATGGATATTAGTACATTGGAATCCAACTTGGAAAAGGGTGTGTATTCCAAACCCAACCCTACTACTACTGTAGGTAAAAGTCCAGCAGGTAAAATGTTGAATGGTCCCTTCAAAGATGATGTGGTTCTCATATTTGATAATGCCATGACCTTCAATCCACCTGATGATTGGATCCATCAGGCAGCGGCGACATTCAAAAAGAATGTGTTGAGGAAGATTGATCAGGCAACGAGGAACGCAGATAATGGTGGTAGGTCGTCGTTGTCCTCCTCAAGAGGGTGGCGTCAAAAGAAAAGTGTCTATATGGATGAAGATTCTGATGTAGATATGTATGAGTATGAAAGTGATCGAGATGATGACTACGATGTCACAGGAGGTGGTGGTCGACGAAGAACCAAAAGGAAACGCGGTAAACGTGGTGTCAGTGCCAAGGAAGAACCCTCCACTCGTGCTATTGAAGCTCCAGTCCGTTTACAATCTACATTGAATGAATATCAAGGATTGTCTGGTCCATTTGCAACTTTACCCATGAGGGTAGATCCATCAACTTTTACACTTTCAGATGAATGGACATGTGTCCACAAGGCTCCGTCGCCTACAGAAGAGACCAAGGTGGCAGAAACTAGCAAAGAAGATGAAGAAATCGCTATGCTTCTTGCATTGCAGCATGAGGTAGAAGAAACGGAGAGAGCTTCACTTCGTCGATCCACAAGGTCACATACAGTTGATCATCATAATATGGGGGCTGATAACAATGATAACAGTACAGCGCGTAATCTTCAAAATGTGGAATACCAATGGTTGGCTAATCTTGTGGAGTTACTTGACAGCGATGATACCAATGCAAATGATGAAAAGGAGGAAACGGAAGACAGTGATGGAACGTTGACTACTTCAGGAACAAATCGAAAAGATTTAGAAAGTGTACGTGAATCATTGCATGAAAATCATTATGCTAAACTATTTCAAAAGTTCCAGAATAGTCTTGTAGCGAATGAAGTGTACGGGTTTTACACCAATGGGTCCTTCCCCCCCTTCCTTGGTCGAGTCGTTCCCATTTCCTCCATGAGTGAAGGGAAAGTTTCGTGGGAAATCCGTTCCTCGTATGCTGTCACTGCATTACGATGGGTCATTCGAGGTCTCATCCAATCAGGGCATTTGAGTGAATTAGAACCTTTGCTACTTAATGATTCTCCACTTTCCAATGGTGTTGTCTTACCCAACAATGTGTATCATTATCATTATAAGACAGAGGATCCAGATTCAATCTTGTCAGATCAGCCATTTGATATCTTGGATTTGAAAGAAATGCTTCGTCGACGAAAGGCAGCCAATGCTGGAGAAGAAAGTAGTGAAGAAAGTGAAGATGAAGTAGAATTGAGTGAATATGAGAAATTACGAGCTGAGCGTGTAGCAAGGAATGCAGAACGTCTCAAGGCACTTGGTTTGGCTTAGTAGAGAGAGGGGCGGGGGACAAAGAAGCACTCCATACATTCATACAGTGCAGTGCAGTTCGTTGTTGGTTGGTTGGCCACAATGGCACATCTTGTTGGAAAATCAGGAGATATATATTTTTTCCAATGTAGAGATAGATACCAACTTAAAAAAGAAGATTAATTTTACTTTACAATATTACCTCCCTGATTGGAAAAGATACCGGCATGAGGATTTTTTTTCAGATAAGATTTTCAATTATTTTATAAAGGTATCCAAACCATCACTCTTGACAAAGAAGAAATTCAATCACATTACAAGAAACACACGCTTTTCTATCTTAGTCAGTTTTCACAGTGGCACGTTTTGGGAGTGTCACCTGTGGTTCGAGCCATTCGACCCATGCCTTATCCATTTCATCTGTAATGTTCAATGGATACATTTTAGGGTCAGGAACCGTTTCTCCGTTTGCTTTGCTACACTCTCGATGAATCATCTCCCCCGTCTGCTTGTTTCGTCCTGCAAAACATCCCAATTCTGGAAACAAATGTGCATGTTCCGGTAAAGATGCTACAACTGGATTGACAAAGACCATCAATGTAACTCGTACATAAAACCCATCCAGATACACCTTGTGAGGACCTGTAAATGATTTCTTAGTTTGTCTAGCAATCTGTTTGGCTTGAGCTGTTAATTCTGCATTATATTTGAATCCATAACTTTCATACTTTCGAATCCACCAATCCTGTTTGTGTACCTCCACATGATGCCATCCTGAACCAGTGGAGGCTGTTACGAAAATAAGTGCAGCCTTCCGAAAGGCTGTTATATAATTGTATTGATACTGAACGCCGACATGTTCTAAAAATTCAACAGACCATGCTGCATCATATGTTTTTTCAGGCCACCATGGACCTCTTGAAAAATCATGTTCCACAACTTGATTGGTAGGGTCTGGCAAGACTGACCGTTCAATAGCATCATGACTCCCCTCGGCACACATGACATCACACCCATGCATGGCAAACCATGATGTAGAAAATCCTCGACCACATCCAATATCTAATACGGAATGTACACCCCATACTTGAATCATGTGTTTAAACACACCTGGTGCAATCCCACCAGGATCAATTTCGGAAAATCCACCCAAATGCTCGGCATCACCCTTACCACCGTATCCTTTTCGTTTTTGGTTCGTCACAATAGCCTCGGTCGTGTTGTTGGACAAACGTGGAGAGGGAAGATTTTGTGCCTTTCCAGGAGGTATCCCCAATGGATTCACCTTGGGATCCCATACTACACTACTACTACTTGACGTAGGCAATGATGATGAGTTCTTGTTCGAATAAGAATACTCGGTGGAAGGATGATGCGTCATTGCTAAATAAACCTGTGGAATGACCAAGGCCAAAAGAATCATTACCAACAACATTTGAGTTGTTGTTTGCGATGCCGTCGCCATATTTTTGGGACTGCCATTTACATGACCCTTTCTTGGCAACATGGCTAATGTTGTTATTGTCCTGTCCTTGTCGTCTTTTTGGTGTGATTCTTGTTGCTATGCTTAATTTTATTAAAATATATAATAATTATATAAAATGAAATGAATAATAATAATGGATGATTCCATACACGGTAAGGGTGAAGCAATCATGATGGTCGTATCAATCGGAGAGGACAAGGTAGAATAAATCCGGTAGTCCTCTACCTGGTACCTGTAGAGTCCTCTCTAGACTACCAGGTAAGGTACCTGGGACACCTGCGGATTTCTGCCAAATCCATATTTGACGTCATCATG
>WKLE02000919.1:0-21639 GCA_014885115.2 Asterionellopsis glacialis | reverse complement strand
GTCAGCAAGCATTTGCGTCAAACCTTTCTTCGATAGGAATTGTGGTGAATTCAACAATGGTTTCCCTAATGATTGTATTGTGCTTCCTCGTCATCTTCAATACCCATTAGGTCATCGTCACTTTCATATACACTGTCCTTTTCTGTTATAGTCTGTTGCCGTAGATAAGCATACTTGGCATCCCACGAATAAATTATACCTGTAAATGTCAGAAGATCATGAATAGCTCTCCCATCGCGCCGTACCCAAGAGACTAAGTACCCAAAGGTAAATAAATTCGTAAATGGCCTTATATATGCTCGGATAAATGCGCGTACGAAACCAATGGGTAAGCCATTTGAACATACAACTCGTAAGCCAATCATAGAAAGACCTAAAGTGCGCCCAGCTAAGCCCAGAGAAAGCGCCTCGTATGCCAAGGAATAGATATAGTACATGAGAGGAAGCAACCATGTATTTGACAAACCCCAGTCAACAGTGTCCGCTGCTGTCTGAGCTATGAGATACACAACACCAAAAGTTAAATATACAAACAACCAATCAATAGCAAATGCAACTACGCGAGGGAATAAGCCTGCATATCTCCCTTGCAATGCAAGACCCATTTGCTGGGACGCAGCAGGACAGGGTATTTCTTTCTCTAGTTTTTGCTTCTTTCGGCTGGTAGGTCGGGGTGGTAACATGTGCGGTTTGTGTCTAGAGAAAACACAAGCACACCGTCCAACCCTTTGGATGTTTTGATCTAGTATACCAATTTGATTCCTGCAAATATCAATAATTGTTCCGAAGACTCCACTTGATGACCGTGCAATAATACCTTCCAAGTCGGAACGTGCAATAAGAGCATTTATATCAATCTTATTCATGACAGCGTCTATGTCCACACGTTCAATCTGACGATTCAAATCAACACGTTCAAGTATTGCATCAATATCCACTCTATAATTATAATGTATTGTGTTATCACCATTATCGTACAATAAAAAATTAAAAATATGAAGAGAGAGGAAAGCGACATTTTGTTTAATTCTATACAATAATTTACGCTTGACGGTTTATCGATCATTTGGCTTTGCCTTTCTCGCTTGAAAGGAACTCACCGATTAAGTAGTTCATTTATATCAATCCTCTCGACGATATCTTCTACATCAATTCGACGCACAACACCATCTATAATTGAAATACGAGAGAGAGAAAAAATAAGGCGGCCAAAACATAACAATATAAGAACTAGACAATTAGGTGACGTGCTTTTAAAAGAAATAAAAATTAGAAACTAACCAACGTCAACAGCCTCAATGATTGGTGAAACAACGGCTCCCATGGCACGACCAACGAATCTTCTCGCCATTGTTGAACAATACTGTATATTAAAGCTATAAAGTATTTGTTCAAGTTGAGCTGCTATTGATGTCTAAACTGGTTCTCTAGCTCCTGGAGGACCATTAATGTAATTATTTGTTGTACCAGCGTGGATAGACTACAAATAACAGGTGCGACACCTAAAAAAGTATCTTTCGCCCTTGATTTTTTGTTTTTTTTTCTTCGAACCGACCGTACCTGGACCATCCGGCATATTATGTATTAATTACGTAGAAATGTACATACCTGGTACAGTAAAAGACTCCTCTCGATGTATCGGGTCCCGCCGATGGCATAATTCATAATATTATTATTATGTGGGCACTCTCCTTGAATTTTTGGGGTAAAAATGATTGTGAGTGACGTGTGTGACTCATTTTTTTCTGTGGAATATGGAAGAAACTTTGAAATTTTCTTCTACTTGCCATCCATCGTAATTCATCATGCGATGAATTCAACGAGGGTGAGATCTCGTTGTAGTCTGTGACATTGCAAGAAATATATTTCAGAAGTACAATATGAAACAGGTCGCATTGCCATGGCTGTTCCTTTTATCTTATATCACTCTGCCGAGTAATGCTTATTCGCCAATATCGTTAACAACAACATCATCAATTTCGAAAACATCGGCAGAAACACTTCACAAATTTTTAGGATCACCTGCCAATTGGCCTAAAATTGTTGCATCGTCTCATTCCGTTGTATCACCTGTCGGGAATGATCTTGAAACGCCATTAAAGGTATCCGAAAGCGTGGATGAAATTTTTGGTTTACCACCACTGCTTCCACTCTCAGTGTCTTGGAAATGTGTTAAATCTATCCCACCCACGAAAACAGAACCTGGTTATTTAGATTTTTATTCTGAAGACGGATTAGGTGGAGTTGCTCAAAACTGCCGAATGCAATTCTTCATTGATGGCCAATCCTCCTTGTCATTACAGCCTGCCGAACATAATGATAATGGTTGCAACGTCAAGTTGGACATGTCCTACGAACCTGTGTCTCCAATAGCTATACTTGCCATTCCTGCACTCGTGGTAGACAACGGAATAGCTCTCAAGTTACTACTTCCTTCTGTGTTAGCTTCACAATCATCATCGCCTATAGAAAAGTTTCGTAATCTTATGGGAACATTGTACGGTTTTGCAGGTGTGGCACACTTGGCTGATTGCCTTTTAGATAGTCAACTTTTGGTTGCAGCTGGATCACAACCTTTTGAATTACTCCCCCCGTTGGGGGAGGCATATGCACTGCTTTGGTGTAGTGCGGGACCATTATCATTTGTTACATCACGAGTCGGAGGAAAAGTAGCAGATTTGGGTTTAATTTTCTATGGACTAGTCGAAATCATTGGTGCATATCTGATACAATTTCATGGCGACACAAGTGTTTTGCCAACAGCTGCTACAGTGGTGACGGCATCGAGCATTACCAACCCTTTTGCAAATGCCATCACAGTGCAGGCAATTGTTGCAGCAGCATGGTTGTATTCATTACAACGAAAGGAGAAGTAAAGGGTTGCACTTTAGAGTTGATCGTAAACGAAATTAATATATGGACTGCTTTGTAATCTAAGAAACAAGAAGAACAGAACAAGCCGAAAGATTTTCTTCATGATCTTTGGTAGAGAAGTACAAGAATTTATGGATAACAGAAAGTAGTAGTAGCAGCAATAAGTACCTTTAATAGCATTGCTGTTGGTATATTAAAATGTTTGGTGGTACACATAATATGCACCCTTATGCTTAGCACGGCAGTCTTCTAAAAGGGAAAAAAGAAAAGTATGATGATACTTCTTAAGAGCTTTCATAAGCAGCAAAAAATTAACCTTAACAAGGAAAGTTCACAGCAGGTTGATCCATAACAAAGAGTTGGCAGCATCCAGTAATATCACACGAAACAAGAAATTTTCAATATTGGATGATGAGGAGATAACAATAATATATTAGACTTCAAAAGATACCTGCCTTTGCAAGGCACAAATGGATTAATTGGCATGGCAGAGGGATGATATGAATTAATGTTGTCTATGAAACGATCCTCACTGTCAATGCAGTAGAGATATCATGAAAAGTAATCACCAGCACCAATGGGGATAATATTGTTACACTGTTTGTCTGCCAATTTTCTTATGACGAGGGTAAAATCTTATTTCTCGACCATTTTTTTTATTTTTCCTACCCTCAAAGAAGCAGGCAATTATTTTGTGGAATTTAACCAATAGAAAGCGTCCCCAGCAGAAGGGACAAAAAGGCTAACAAAAAAAAGTGATAGCTGGTACTATGAGCTATACTGAAGTAGATTTGAGTTAATCTGTTTTGTTGTGCAATTGTCATCTTCTCGTCTTACTTGACCGCTCTAACTTTCGGATGGTTGTCTTTTCCCCTCGGCTAGTGACAACTCAAGGGGGTTAGACATTCTGGAGAGGACTAGAAAAGAATACATCAAGGATGTGCGGTCTCTCTGAAAATGGCTCATCGAAAACAATCCGATTAGAGCAATGTATCTGATTTACTGTATCTGAGACCTTACGTAACTTTGTCGTAGACACTAGAATATATAGGAAGTACACTGTGGTATATTGGATCCTTTCTGCATTAGGAACCCTCATGCGTCATACGGTTTATATGAAAGTCCTACATACACTGAACCCGTTCAGAAAAGATCTTTCGGGAAATCCACGAAAAGAAAGCAAGAGAACACATCTCGATAACAATATTTATGCCTGAAATTCAACGACGAAATACTGTAAAGCGAAGGACTAGGAACTAGTATTTCACAAGAGACCACAAGTACTAGAAACCTCCCAGTCCAGATCATCATATTATTGATTCAAAAGAAGCTTCTGAACAAACAATCATGGCAAAACCAAGTGTACCTGCAAATCCTGACGGAGAGACCATGAAAGCCGTCTGCTTTACAGCTTACGGAAAAGATGCTGACGCCCTGTCTGTGCAAAGTATCCCTAAACCTACTATTGATACCCCTGATGAAGTTCTTATCAAAGTCCATGCGTGTTCTCTCAATCCCATTGACAAGATCCGACTTGCTGGAGATCTTGCCCTAGTAAGTCCTGAAGAGTACGACACTAGCGTTCTTGGATATGACGTTTCGGGTGTTGTGGAAAAAGTTGGTGAAGAAGCTTCCAAAGCTTTCCAAGTAGGCGATGAAGTTTTTGTGCGCCTTGCGGGCATGAAATATGGTGCAATGGCAGAGTATGTAGTATGTTCTGTACCTGAGATTGGTAAGAAACCTTCGAATATCTCATTTTCAGAAGCTGCGGGAATACCTTTGGCAGGACTCACCGCCTTCCAAGCTCTTCGTTGTGGAGGTGCCAAGGAAGGAAGCAAAATCTTTATTCCTGGTGGAGCTGGAGGGGTTGGATCTCTTGCCATCCAGATAGCAAAGAAGATGTACAAGGCTTCTCACGTATGCACAACAGCAAGTCCGGGTGCTGGTACCGATCTTTGCAAAAAGTTAGGAGCCGATCGTATCATTGATTACCGTTCTGAAGATTTTGAAGAGGTTTTGAAAGGGGAAGATTTTGATATGGTATTTGATACCATGAACCAAGCTCCACAGATGGGAGGTTTGTTAAAAAAGGGAGGCAAGGTAGTCAGCATTAGTGGTCCTCCTACAATTGAAGCAATCGAAGCATTGGCTGGAAAGCCATCAATCATGGTGCGAATTTTTATGTTCCTCACTCGCAATCGAAAGGCTGAAAGTGCTGCAAATGCGGCAGGAGGTTCATGGGAGTTCATATTTATGCACCCAAGCGGCAAAGATTTGAATGAGATCTCGGGGTTCCTAGAGAGTGGAGAGATTGAAGCTGTTATCGATACTGAGGCAACTTCTTTGGATGATTTTAAGGTTGCTGTTGATAAGCTTTGGTCTGGGCGTGCGAAGGGCAAGTGCGTAATTAAGGTCGCATGATACAACTCAACTTTAGCTTTTGATGCATCACTGACACTATCTGCGTCAAATCCTTTCCAATAATAAGTTTGATAAAGTAATAAAGATATTATATGTTACAATGATTGTTTTCTAATAAAATTTTATACACTAGTTTATGCTATAAATCTCAAAAATATGAACTACCTAATACCCCTCATTGTATTCGTCGTATTCATCGAATTCTTCATATTCTTCGTCTTCTTGCTGCTCTTGAAGTTCACGTCCCCGTTGCATAGCGAGTGCTCGCTCCCTTTTCCTCCTTGCCTCACCCACATACTTTCCTGACATTTCCATTTCACGAACACTCCAAACAAAGCCAATGGCTTCTAATTGTTTGATTCGTTCTGGAGTAAGACGAGAGGGCAGACCCTTTAGTACATGATGATTGTATTCTTTGCGTAGGTTAACCACCCATCGTCCCAGTGGCCCACTTTTTTGTGTCGGGATACATGCAGTTCCATGTTTTTCCTTGTACTTGGTCAACGCAGCGACATGCTCTTCCCATTGTTCCGTCAATCTCTCAGCAGGATTCCATTGAAATCCTAATCGGTCTAAAAGCTTCACATCCTCCTCAAAATGCGCATCCCATTTATTGAGTGCAGCTTTTGCATCTTGTCTTCGCTTTCTTTTACCCGCAGAGGGCGAATTCACTCGAGGTCCGTTGCGTTTCCGATTTCGTACACGACCACACCAGTTTCGCAACGTTGCATTCTCATGTTTGTTGGGAACATTTGAATGCCCATATTCCATACGGAATGTGACCAATTCCTTGAACCGTAACTCTTGAACAGATAATTTGTTATCTGGAAAGGACATTATAGCTTGATATTCCCTACGCCACTTTGTAATGTGATCTTTTAGCAAAGAGTTTGCCATTTCTTTATTCGTTCCACAATTTGTTACTCCGTCTACTGAGGATAGACGCTGATCCTTGTACACAGGTTCTAGGGCTTTTACATTTTCATACAACTCACAAGCACGTACAAATGCTTCCTTCACTTCAAGACGATGTCGTAATTGTGGTTCTTCTCCATCTAGAAATTTTCGAAGTTTGGGTGGCATGTACCTGATTGACTCGTCTTCCTCTTCCTCCTCAGATGGTGGTGGTCGTGGCTCTGTTTGACAACTTACTGTTTTTGTTTCAACTTCTGTACCGTATTGAACTTCAACTTCTTCAACCTTTGGAATTTTTGATAGTGCCTTTTGAGCAGCAGCAAAGGGTTTCTCAACCGCTTCTTCCAGACTATCTTTCATGGGGATGAAGCTAACTGGTACTGATCTACCTGGTGTCGTATAAATTAGAGCTTCATTCGGCCATTTATGGCCGAGGCCAACTGGACTTCGAAGGAAGCTTAACATTCGTACAGGGTTTTCTTTCTTTTCAAACAACATCGACTGGACTTCATTGAGAGTCCAAAAACGGACTGGAGCACTGTCAATTGCAAATAACCAATCACCAGGTAAAACTTTCTTGTGTAATGCACTTGATTTGTCAACAGAACTCACAGAACAGCAACCTTCCGAGTAGGCACACATTTTATTCAATACTACCCCAAGAGGTCCAGGAGGAGCACTGACAACTATTCGCGTTCTATAATCCATGCTGGTCATTCTTTCACATTAATTTTGTGATGAATGTTGTGCATCTGCTATTTTGTTACACGTAAATCTTGTTATCTTGTGGTGCACAAATAGGTATTTAAGTTTCCCAGAAATAGAAGTCCGTCTGCGATGTCTGTGTACACATGTATCAGAGGAATTCGTGAAACAGCCCCCGCACCCGCAGTTCAAGAAAACAAAACGATGCGTATTCTTCTGTTCAATTGCGTGTTTGCATTAGTCTTTTCTTACAGACGGAGTGTGAGAAAAACGTATCATCTTGGAGCCTGCGTTCTAAATATCGTAAATTTGGCGCCCTAAAGTAAGTAACGGTGTCGTAAATAATAAGAAGAGTCCCTTAACGTTCTGAGTACATAGTAACCGTATTTTAACGTCTATCATATTGATTTTTTTCAAAAGTAACTTCTTTTTAACGTCATAAGTATCCAGATTTTGTCGTTTCTGGCACCAGTATACTTTCGATTACGTAGATGCAAATTGTATTGAAAAAAAAGATACCACATTTCTAGTATATAATTCTTGTACAAAACATACGTAGCGAAGACAAGGCAGAGTTAGCATACAGTATTCCCAGTCCTAATAGACAAGCAAAAAGACCGTCCATCATTTTCTGCCAAAACGCCAACCCAAAAAAGTTGCGTACACGAGAGAAGTACAACTTGAAACTTACTCAAGAAATTTTTCCAACGTAATTTGTATAGTTTACACAATAGAGATGCAACCATTCTCGATGTTTCAACATTTGATATTTGTAAAATGCTATAAGAAAATAACACAAATAATAAGTTTTTGATGGCGACCCCTTTTGACCTTTTCCTATTTGGATGCCATAGTTGCGAGTAGTGCACTTTGAATTGAATTGTTATTTGGGCTATTGGCAGTATGTTCGGACTGCACCCTTGAAAGTCTTTCAGTTATGCTGTGCAGAGGGATACCAAGCACAATTATGGCCAAACTTCATATCAGGTTGTACGGATAGGAAACCAAACGTTGACATTGGTAAAAATGATTGAGACAACGGTACAAATTATGAGGCAACGACAAACCAAAGGGATTGAAACAATTGTTATTTGTTCACACCCAATACTATTTTCCGATACCAACGTACTTACATGTGTGCGACTGTTGTTATTGGTTCTTCAACAATGGCATAGTAAAGAATTGCCATCCCATCTATACAGAGAATTACGGTTGGATGATAACTCCCCCCCCAATATACTGTGTCCGTATTTGTCGTGGTGGTAGAAGGATTACGTAATGGTATGACACTGCTGAAAATGTTATTATCCATTGCAATCCAACCAGCCATGGCACACCAAATAATTGAAATACCAACACACTGTACAGCTAGACAAAGGGTTATCTGGAAGAACACGACTATTCTCGATATGGACGGACGAATCAATCACAGGATAACATTAGAGCGGGTGAAAAACACACCTGGTGAGATGATATTCCTTCTTGAACATGTTTAATTATAAAAAAGCACAGCTTCTTCGAAAAAAAATACGAACCAAATATAAATGATAGGACCGCATATAATCGTCTCTTCCGTTTTTCTTCATTACGTCCTTGTTGTTGGAAAAACAGAGGCACTGCCACCACAAGTAAATTCAATATAAGTAATGTGTAGTTGATGGCCGTATGTTGTACATTTCCATCATACGATAGAATGCAACGTAGCTGGAACCCGATATTTCCATCATGCTTAGCACTACAGGACATGGTGCGGTGGGAGAGAAAGCCCTTTCGTCTCTTGTGTTTTGTTTGTTCGGCGTTTGTGTCGCAACAGAAAAATACATTACTGTATTTCGACAGAGCGATATATTTGAGATTATTGCGTTCAGTTTATGTTCCTGTACGGACGAATGACAGGACAAAAGTCAGAGGTCTGAGGTCGACATCATATTATTATTATGTATGACTGGCGCTATCAAATCTGGCCACCTCCGGGTGATTTCCGACTAAAATCAAGTTAATCAGATATTTCTGTTTATTGCATATTGTAGAGATCTAAATAATTTTACTAGAGTGTGAAATTATTGATGTCTTGTCGTTGTTTCATGTTATTGTGTGGCATGTTGCTCCGTCAAAACAAAACCACCACTTCGCTGGATTGAAACGGTGTACCTTACAAAGTCGAAACGTAACCTCGTTAGAAGGTTTTTCTTTTCCTATTGCTCACACTGTTTAGTCAGATTCTACAATTCTATTGTGAGGAAGCTAAGTAGTTGGTTTTCAGTGCGTCACATAATATTACAAGCCATCGGATGCATTTTATAGTATCATTTTTACCATCATTGATATTAATCCTTACAATTCTTGCCATTCACACCGTTGGTTCTAGCAGTGCAAAAATATCAACGTCAACAACATTAACAATGGTTTCAGCATTTGCCTTAAAAGGAGAAGCAGCTGCTACGACTGCTGCGTCCAAAGAACAAGAACAAGAACCAAAAAAATCAAACGGCAACGATAGATTAAGTCCATGGGAACGCCGATGGGAAAATAATCAAATTGGTTGGCATATCAATGAAATTCATGATTCCTTATATCACCATGGGAATGCCATTGTCCCTGGATTTTCACCTCAAGTGAAACCATCTCTTGAAAAAACCGACGAGGATGTTGATACGACGAATACTGCAAATGCATGCAGTACTGCTGAAACGGCACCTGATGACAATGCAGTAGCAGATAATAATGATGACGGAGTTCGAGTATTTGTTCCTCTTTGTGGTAAAACACTTGATATGGCTTTTTTAGCAAATGAAAGGGGTGTCAAGGAAGTTGTAAGTATGTATGGATGTATGGATGGATGTTCTGATATATACATCACAGTAAAGTCAGTTCATACCAATGTCCACATCTGATACCTTGTACAATCACTAAGACTCTTGTATTGCTCTCTTTTTACTACACCATGTGCTTAACTCATACACGATAACTTTAGGTTGGTATAGATGGTATCCGGAAAGCATTAGTCGAATTTACTAATGAACATCCATCGTTGGAAATTCAAGCCTTGGAGAAGAAGAGCAAGGACGATAATGGTGACGATAAATTTGAATATTTTCAAGGTACTAAAATTACATTAGTCCAAGGTGATTACTTTGATTTGTTAAATTACGGTAGCAGTCACAGTCACATTGGTACATTTGATGCTATTTATGATCGTGCCTCTATCGTAGCTATACAACCTACGTTACGACAACAATATGTACAAATTTTGGGACAACTTATTCAACCAGGTGGAACAATTCTATTATCTACGTTGGACAGAAGGACGGGGGATGAAAATGTCAGAAAAGCAGGACCGCCATTTTCAGTAGATGAATTGGAAGTCCAGAAATTATTTGGTAATCAAAGTTGGGTCGAATCGATTACCAAAGTTAGAGAAGTGGATGAATTATCAGAACGATTCAAATCACAAGGTTTGACTAGTATGTTTGGATTGACATTTATCATTCGTGTCAAAGAATAGGACTTTATGTAGACTGCAGTAGATAGATGATAAAGGGAAGAATCGATAAGGCAAAGCACTGTATTAAGTCTGAAAGCTTGTTTAACGGTAGTATGTAGATGTTGGGACATGGTTCAAAACTAAATGGACGGCAACTAGAGATTATGGTGGTTTAGAATACCACCTACTATAACAAAGCTTTCATTTTAGTCTTCACACATTTCTGGAAATTGTACAAGTTTTTGTACACGTTCAGCGAATCGTCGAGATGTTGTGATATTGCATGCAGGACAATCAATGGTCAACGCCATGGATATGACAGGTTTTGGTGGACTTCGTGCAGATGCACTCCTACGTTTGTCTTTTATAAGACGTACTCCTCCAACAACTACTGTTACAGTCACCTTATCATCACCACCATCTCCTTGAGGTAAAGGTGGTGGTATAATATCCATGTCAACCTCACAATGATCTGAATCAGGAGTGACAAATACAACACATTGTCCAAGCGATGACAATGATGTTGCTTGGTTTGACGACCACAAGGAGGAAAAGGATTGCCATAACTCACCATACATTCCATGACTAGCATTTGGTGGTAATCTCGTTTCATCTTGGCAAGAAGTATCGGTAGCTTCAGTCAGTATGTTGGCAATGTCTTGTATAGATTTGGATGTTGCATTACTCAATGTAACAAGGTCATCCTTATTCTTGCCTTTACTTTTGTCCCTTCCTGAGGATGATGATGTAAAGAGAGATACATCGATACCCTTACTTTTCCTTTTATGAGGAAAGTAATATCCATCAATCCCTAAAAATGGAATTGATACCTTTTGTGCTGATAATACTTCAAATTCTGACATGGCTTGTGCCATTGCCTTGATAACAATATGAACTACAGATATTTCAGCATCTTGTGATTCTTGATTATTGTTAACAGAGGCATTATTCGTTGTTGTTGATGTTGATGATGCATTTTCATGGAATTCTTCTTTTTTATTCGCCATGAACCGTAACACTCCTTTTAAATCAACAACAAATCGACATGTTGTATATCCAATTAGATTTGAACCTCTTCCTACATCATGATATGGACGTCCTAGATGGTACTCGGTTACGATGGTACGTACAGCTACAAAGGCAATCACTACAAACACAATTTCTTTACCAGGTATACCAAATTTATCCATCACACGCCATATCATCAATGGTTGTAACAACCAAATAATTTTTAAAAGTAACTTGGACAGTCTTGATTTTATAATACCAACAATATCATCACCACTTTCACTACCATCGTCATCATGAAGAAATAATGATGATCCACGTGGAGTTGTTTCTGGATCCATAATGACAGATAAACCTGATCGTTCCGAATATTCTGTTTGTCGTTGACCAACTGCATTACTTTTGTTAGATCCAGATGGTACATCGTTGGTATTGTTTCCATTTGTAGCAGCAGTAGTAGTAGAAGTCGGAAATTTGTTAATGATTTCCTGAATGATGGACGAATTTGATAACGCAATTTGTTGTTGTTGTTGATGATAAGTATGATGTTGTTGAAGGAATTTTTCAATAATGGTAGGGATATGTGCTTGTTGTTCTACAATTGTTTTTGTCAACGCCGATGGAACATTACCACATAAATCAAAACTAAGAACACGCGTCAACCGACAAGAAGGACGAGAAGACGACACTATACTAGTAGCAGATACTCCTACTTCTTCCAACAGATACATGGTTACAAATAAATTTCCACGAACATGATTTGGCATGGGTGATGGTTTAAGTTGTTGTAATTCATTATTGGAATATGAAAAACCAATAATACATATAGCCTTTTGCAATTGCTGCTGTTGCTCTTTTGTTTCATTTGCTGTACTTGTTGTTGTTGTTGTTGTGTTATTCCTATGATTCTCGTGTCCTTGGCGGCTAGAAGTAGTACTAGTATCCTTATTTTTTTCGTCAACTGACACAGTTTGTTTGGTAGTATTGTTGGTTTGTTTTTGTAGTACTCTCCAATGTCCTACAGCTACAAAATCACGTGCGGTTGTGGGCCATACAGGACGGTAGGCATAATAATCGACAAAGGTATGGGGATTGTATACTTTGATACGTTCTGTCAAACGTATATTGGTTTCTAATTTTGATCGATTGGTTGGATGGACCAAGACATTCAAAATTTGTAGAGGTGAATACGGCAAGACGGCTGTTGTTTTCATCATGGTGGTGGTGGCAGTTGTAGCAGTAGAAGTACCATTATTATGTTCATGAGAAGGATAATGTTGTCGTGAATATGCCTTGATACCACCACCAGTTGTACTATTTTCATCAAATAAAAGTGACCAACCATGTTCTTTGACATTATGTGGAGACATGTAAGGTAACGTGGTTTGAATCATTTGTTGTATACGAAATGCCAATGGCTGTGGTACATTCTCCAACAACTTTTGTTGTTGGGAGGACGAGTCACCATTATCATAATAATCTTTCCAGTCGTTATTACTGACATCTTTTGGTTGTGACGGTTGTGGTTGTAGTGAATCATTCTGTTCTGAATTTTCGGTACGACCTTGCTGTTGTTGTGACTGTTCTTCCTCTTCATGATTCAATGATACTGACAATGCTGTTGTTGCTGTTGCTGATGTTGTTCCATCTGCTGCCCGTGAAATCTTTTGAATCCATCTAAATCGTTCTTGTTGTGATTTCGCCGCTAAAAAGCAAGGCGGGTCATTTGAATTATTATTGCAAGGCGGTAAAATGATAAAGGCATAAAATTGTTCTGATTCTTTGGTATGCTTTGGATCGATATCTACTTGACAATCACGTATATAAATTGTACCACGTGGAACGACATGAAATCTTGGATGACCATGATTACGATCAGATGGCAATGATGCTGTTGATGGCCTTGTAGTCTGATGTGAGGATTGTTCCTGTACAACATGTGATATCCCATCCTCAGGCAAATAATACGTAAGTACACCGCGATTCACATCCAACATGAAATATCGTGGTCTCCAACGATTCTTGAACACATCACGACGTTTGTACAAGACACCTTGATGAATTTCTTCTTCTTCTTGCTGCTGCTGCTGCTGCATGATTCTTCTTTGTAAATACTTGTCTTTTGTATTTTATTATTTGATGTAATGTTGTGATCAATGACACTCTACTGTAGCAAGAGTAACCTTCTGTGCGTTTCGACTTTTTTTATTTTTGAAAAATAGATCTGCGTAACCTGTAACGACACAAAAATCAATCCATGTCATATTGGTGATTGTGCTCTTTGTACACTCCTTCAAGTGAAGACAAAAAAGGGATAATCCTCGGGTCTTGCGAACATTATTTTTTATTTGACATTGCGTCAGAACGACTGTGCGTCTGTACGTCAATGCAAGACGTTTTTTTGTAGGACCATGAATTTTCATTTCGTTGCCAAACATTTTCAATTTGTTGCATGTTGGGTGTTGGAGGCGCAGTCAGTCTCCTTGTGCGTGAAGGAATATCAAAATAAGTACCTACAAAACATACACGAACAATAAAATAACAGACAAGAAAACATTCTCTCAATAGCGATAGATACACACACACAAGACAGAAGAGAGAAACTAAACAAGCCAGCTTGAGACAAAAGGCGGACACTGTGGTACAGTAAGAAAAGGAGAAAACAGACATGAGTGCATGTCAGACTGACTTACAGGCAATAAAAGAAGAACAAAAAGAAGATATCAAGAAAGAAACACGATGGATTGATGCTTGGATTCGATGGGAGAAAAATGATGATTATGATGAGGATGACGACGACAGCAATAGCAAGGACGAAATGACGACACCAAATCCAACAGAAATATTTTCCTTTTCATTTTCGAATCCTGCATGTTGTCATGTTTCTACTGCTACCAATGCATGTTGTGATAGTACACATCATAATACTAGTACCACTTATTGTGATGAGAAATATATTGATATTGAGTTATATGGATACAAATCTGAATCTGAACAAATATGGAACTCAACAGGTTTAACATTGTGGCGATCTGCAGAACATCTATGTGACTATCTTGTAAAGCATCCATCATTACTACAGCATAACAAACGTGTCCTTGAGGTAAGCGTGGATAATTGTATGTGATTATAATCAAAATTGTTTCATGTTGCCCCTCCTTTTCCCCGTCGTCTCTCCCTTTTTTTTTCACAATTTTGAACTTTTTTTTGCGTAAAAACCCTACACACACACAAAAACAAAAAAAAAAAGCTTGGTTCCGGATTGGGATTATGCGGTATATTGGCTCACCAATTAATGATTCAACATCAAGATAGTCAAATGCCCCTAAATAACAATGGTCGTCAAGAAGAAAAAGAACAAGACTCAACATCCTCTTGCATATTCTTGACAGATGGTGACACTGACGTTTTGTCACAATTGCGTGCAAATATAAAACACAATACCGATGAACAAGTACCAAACGGTTCATCAGATGCATCAACAAACAGTACGGATGATTCAGAAGATCATGCAACGATAAGGTCAAGGACAACATCCTTATACTGTCGTCAATTACTGTGGGGAGACAAACATGCACATAAATTTCTCAAGCAACAATGCTGTGATAGAGAATTCGATACAATTGAGACAATAAGTACCAGTGATAAACAGACATCATCATCATTGTCATCATTATATTTATTTGATGTCATATTGGGTGCTGATCTTGTATATGCACCTGGTGTGATACAACCATTGTTTGAAACAATCCAAGTTTTGTTAAATCCAACAAGTGGTGTATTCTTATTTGCCTATTGTTCCCGACGTCAAGGATCTACATCCCTTGACCTAGTTTTAGAAACTGCAACAAAATTTGATTTCACATATGAATGTGTCAATAAAGATGATGACGATGATGGGATTTCTATTTATATCTTCCGTTTGTCGTCAGCATGAAAACAATAATACTTGCACCACAGAAACGAGGACATTGGTAACCAACAAGCAATATTACCAACCATATCATTTTTTATTTGCTACTATATATTTCTCTTTGTTTATCTCTCTCATTACAATCATTGCAATTAGTTTGCAAGAGGTTTGTTTGACACTATAACATTTGTTTCCTTTTCCTTTTCTCCATGTTGTTAATTTATCTATTTGATATCGGATAAGACAAGTTGCATAACTTTCCCAAGTTCTTGTTCGGTTTGTTCTTGTTCTTTCATAACTTCAAGTTTGGCACCATCTTTCCATTCTTCCTTGGTCCAGCCAACCTCATCACACTCTAATAAGGCAAATAATTGTGTATCATCAATCGAATATTTTTCCATAAATTGTCGTATGAGACGTCTTTCCGCAGGATGTATAATCCCATCGGCGCATGCTTGTTGTAACATTATCTTTAAATCGTGTACAGCCATACCAATACCCGCACCCACACCTGATACCGTGCGATGACGACGTAATGATCCCACCAAATCCACATACATCTTTTGTGTGTATGTGCGTGCGTGTGCGTGTGTGAGTGGAATAAATGCACATTATGAAGGATGGAAAGAAAGTGGATAGTGAGGTATGAAAAAAAGTCCAAAGTTGTTGCTATATCATCCCAAAAAAGTACTTCATACACGCAACAATAGGACCACAACAAAACACAGAATGAACACTAAAGAAAGTAGTTTAGTGCCTGACGTACCATATGAAAAATAGCAGCTTCGACAGATGCATCATTTGAAACTAAAAATTCACATAATTTTTTGGTATCAAAGGATAGGATACGTGTTTTTGTATCTGTAATAATAAGATTCGGATAATTCTTTCCAATCAAATCTGGATCCACTAATCCTGTGGCACCAATAATTTTACCATTTTCACCAGATACATAGGAATATAATGGTTTGGTTTCTGTTGTCGTAATGGTGGTAGTTGTTTTGGCTGCTGTTGCTGCTGCTGCTGTGTTTTGTTCTTTTTTCGGTTTGTTGGTATCGTCGTCTTCAATATTCATAGTACTACTACTACTACTTTTCAAGGTAGGAATAACTTGATGAGCTGTAGCTTTACCATCCACAACAATTAGGACTTTTCCTAAAGGCTTGCCATTGCTAACGATAACTTTCCCAGCATCGTACGTTTTCCATTGTGCCAATGATGATTTCATTAAATTTTGAAATGTTTTAGCTTCTACACCAAAGGGTTCAAAGTTTTTATAGTACAATGTTGCTTCTTCGATTGTGAATTTAATTTCTTGTCGTTCTAAAATTAGTCGTATAATTTGAATGGCATTGACGGCAATGAAAACACCACCCCATGCGACAGCATTCATTTGTGCTGGTCTTCGGGTGAGGTTGTAAATAATACCAGACACACTCCCCACAATGGATAACGATCTTAAATATAATACATCTGTCATCATGAATCCTGATAAGGATGTCACAGCACCAAAATTTAACATGAATGTTCCAAAATCAAGTCGAATGACAGTATTCTTCTTTGATGCATTACGCAATGTAAGTAGGATGGGTGTCCCATTGACACAAAAATCATTAATGGATTTTGGCCATTCGATCATCCTTGTTGATCCTCTTGTCCTGCTGCTGCTGCTGCTCGTGTTCTTACCGCGATAAGGAATCCTCATTTTACGGACATGACAGTTGTTAGTATTGTTATTGATTCTCTTTGTGACCATTAGCAAATTCCGTCGTTGTTGATGTTGCTGTTGTCCATGATGTGGTTGTCGTCGTTGAAAAGGCATACATGTTTTACTCAAACGCAACAATGAAGACTTTGTCTTTATCGCTGATATTTTTTCTTTACATGATCCCAGAACCGATATCCTTCTACTAGCGAACATCATACAACCCGATGTGGGAGTGATGTAGCATCGAGAAAGCAGGAATATCCTGTTGATTGACATCATTGTCATTTCGGGTCGGATACAGACATTACATACATTAGAGCAGGGGTGAGTGAGGCGCTATTAAATATTATTATTATAGTTCGGCTCGATCATAAAATTATTGATATCTCTAACTCGAACCCATCGAAATAAACAAACAAACTTTCGAAATAATTTTGATTCTTGCATGCTCGCAGATTCGTACTGTTTTTTAAACATGTTGTAATGATGACGCAATCGTTCTTCGATCCGAAATGTTGGATCTTTTACTATATATACCTTTGACATCGACCAACACTGATTGTGTTGGGTCCATTCGGACGAATATTATGTATTTGATGAGGCAAGGGTTCTTGGATCCAAACTCTTGGATCTTTTATGACCTTTCGACATCAACCTGCAACAGGATGTCTCACTTTTTTTTGAAAGGTTGTCACAACCCGATAAACAATATTATATTCATTCAAGACACAGAATTTGATTGGCTTGTCATCTTTTCCCCTCAATAAAGATGGAAAAACAATGGTGTATCAATCACATAATGCTGTTTTATGCCTGAACGTAGTACAGTAAAATGATAAACACCAAGTGTTTTAAACTTGGTATTGCAATATTTCATGGGTGTATTCTGTTACAACAATCTTTGTACATGTATACTAATCATACTTACTTCTTACTTTTGCTTGATTCGTTTGTCTCCATATCGATACTTCCAACGAAAACAACAAGAACATGCCGTGGCAAAAGGTTGGTATCATTTGTGCTGTTTTTATTGGATGTACTCTCCTTCTTGCCAAGTCGAACTCGTCGTAGTCTCACAAAAAGGAGGACACCGTTCAAACCCCGATTGTTTGTTGGTGGGTATATTGGGAATGAAGGTGGTCATGGAAATTCATATCCCTGCAAGATTTCCATCACACGGCTAGAGGTTTATAATAATATGAACGATGCAGGTAGTGAAGTTGAAATCACTCCTTATCTGTTCTTGAATGGCAAGTACATATCGCCACCTGCATTCCAGCTAAATGAGGAAATCCAATGAGGAAAAAGATTATGTCCGCTGTCTTTTCGTTCTTTTTTTTTCTTCCAAATAAACTTTTTTTAAAAATAATACCGCAGTTAAGAAACATTATTTTTCCAAACTTCAAAAATCTGTATCGTAATGTAATGGCACAAAAAGTGCTGAGCATATGCCGGTGTTATGATTTTCAAAATATTTTAACTCTACAGACGCAATATACAATATGACTTGGGATGAAATGAGTTGAACAATGGTGTGCTATACAGATAAAACTTTCCCATTCTGACAGTGACTCAAAATGGCGAGATTTTCAAGCTACCTGTGATCAAGTTGAAATTGCTTTCACTTTTAATGGACTCTTGCATGTTCATCCTAAGCATTGCGGAACATAGCAGCGACTGCAGCTCTATATTGTAATTCAGAAAGAAAGTTAATGAATATATTTATATTTAGCTATAAAAGTGACGCTTCAAGGAAGTTGTATTTCCGTAGACGACGATGAAGAAATTTCTTCACCAGTAGTGGGTACCCGTAGTCCTTCGTCCTTTGTTGTTGTGGTTCTTGACGATGTTGATGATGAATGGTCTTCCCATTGCTTCATTTCCATATCTGATATTGTAAATGCTGATTCTCGTAATCCCATGGTTGTTGTCGTGGGGGCATCATTATTATACTTTGAATTGGTGTTTATGAGAATGCCACCATTGGTATCTAAACTCATCATCATCATGATATCTCTATAAATAGCATCACATAAATTGGATAACCGTAACGAACCTTGGAATGGATCTTCAATTTGATATCCAATTTGATAAGTTCCAAACAAAACCCATGCAATCACACCCATGACGGGTGCTGTGAGTAAGCCTAAATCACCAATCAAGGCAAATGGTAAACTAAATAACCACAAGGTGAGACTTCGTAAGGAATGACGTGCATAATTTAATGGTACGGCAGTCTGATGGATACGTTCACATTCACCAATGCATTGACTCAATTTATCCACTTGATTTAAAAAGTCTAATCGTTCTCGTGATGTAAAGTTCGGTGAATACGCAACATTTGTAAACTCATGAGATAATCGATCACATATCCATAATGGACGATTCAGGGAATTCGCACATTTTTGTAACGTGGCCTTGGGTAAGAGACTCCATGGCAATGACTTTCGATCCATCATGATGTTGGTATTCGTCGAAACAGCAACAGTACCAGTAGTACTAGCACTATTATTGTGATAAAGTCGTCCGTGATGATCCGTTGTATTGTTGTCATCTTGTTGTATATGATGTTGCAACAAGTAGGGGAAGGCCGCCAACATTCGAAAGACACGTTTCTTACGTTGTGTACCTAAATCTTGTTCGTACAAACTTGCCAATCTCGATAAATTACGAGACACGGATAAAATCCTTTCCCAAATTTTCCTTCCCTCCGCAAATCGTTGATAGGCGGAATTCGTCCGAAACACGAGCAGCAATCCCAGGGAACTCACTAAAAAAGAATGGGGTGTACTATTGATGCACATTCGTTTGGCCCATACTAAATGACCCGTCGATACAAATGCCTTGTGTAACGCTGCCACTACAGAGGACCAAACAATAATGGTCAATACCGGACGTTTGATTTCACGCAAGATCGATGATCGTGGTAATGACTTGATGTTATGCAACCAATCCGATGCTGAATAACTTGCATCTGTAGGATTCGATGTATACAACAATGCATTATTGAAGCTTGTTGTCGTCGGAGTGGTTGAAGTCTTACTGCTACTGTTATCGCTGTCATGATCAACTTCAACATGTGCATTACTCGATTGAGAAGATTTCAACACAACAGAATGAGTCTGTTGTCGACTCTTGTTTTTGTTGGTGTAGTGACCGAAAGATGATTTCAATGGTATTGCTCTTGGTGCTACGAAAGCAGAAGCTGTTGATGTCAGTGTTGCAACCGAATGGAACATGGCGAAAAAGAAGTATAAATGCAAAGGGAACTTCATTATTCTTGCCATTGTTTTGAACTTGAACTCTTTGAATAGATTTTTACTGTTGCAGATACCTAAAGAAACGATGTACCAGGTACTGCACTTGAACAGTGGTGTGAGTGTCGACAATAACAGAAGGAAGAGCACCGTTAAAACTGTGGCAGACACAACTTATTTACTTGCCTTCTTTATTCTCGCTAATCTTTACTCTCCTATTTTCCGATCTATCTTTTGTGGAACCCGTGTTCTGTGGATTCTTATGTAGATCAAAAATGTGTAGCATTTCATTGGTCAGCACGTTCTCCTTTTGTCATGCGATTGGTCCTGCGGAATAGAAAAATATCAGGTATTATACCTGGTACAGTACAATAGCTGCTGGTACAAGTACGACGTCACTTTCCAGTGATCTTCTATTGTTGTTATGTAAAGGGGATAGATGAATGAATCTTCCAAGATTCTTTCAAAATGTTACACTCTATAGAAACAAGGTTAGGAAGGTAAAGTAAGTATTACTTGATACACAATATTTTTGATGAATACAGTAGACCTATCTGCTATCTTTCTTTTTTGAAAAGAGCATCATTTCCACTCGCCAATTTTGGTGACACAGATTTTTTGTCTGTGTCACCTTATTTATCAGGTTATATGATTTCAAAACTATATTTCTGTGTCAACCCCCCAAGAATTTTCCATCACTTTCAAAGCAACACCAAATTTATTTTGACTCCTGCACAATTACAAATTACTTTTTGATGTGTTACATAAACATGGAGCACCTTCAACAAATGATCAAGATGAAAATATATGTTATTAAGAGAGATTGAAGAAATTACATGCAGGCATGAGAAGGTTTTTGTGTATGCTTTCTCCACTGCTTTGTTGCTGGCATTCCAATCATCAAGATTTTTGTTGGGTGTTGAACAAACTACCTTGATGGAGAAAATTCCTGAAGTTTGGGAAGAATGTATTTCACATTCATAAAGAAGTGTAACCATCAAGATTTGCTGCTTGGTGGTGGTACATTATTCACAAGGTCTACTTGATACATATGGCACCATGGAACTCTTTACAAAAGATTCCATGCAATCAATTTATGTAGTTGTCAATGGGTTAGCACATTAGCATGCTTCCTTGGATCCAAAATGCAAAACCAAACAAGCTGCACAAGTATGGACTGGTAGAAAGAGAAATACTTTTGCAAAATCAGTTGTTAAGGTTGAAAAGTCTGGAGAAGAGCTTCCCAAGAAGAGGAGAAGGGTAGTACAAGGCAATGATTAAAATAAGTTCTTTAAATCCGTTAATAGACTACCGGTAGCTAATCTACCAATCGGATCTGTGCATCTCGGCGGTT
>WKLE02000915.1:0-21950 GCA_014885115.2 Asterionellopsis glacialis | reverse complement strand
AATTCACAAGGCTAATGAACTTAGTGGTAGGGCTTTCTCATACATAGTGTGGCATAGTGAGCAGAACCCAAGACGATTCTCCCGAGAATATGTTCTTCCAGGTATTCGTAAGACATGCAGTACCTCTGGCAAAACATCCTTTATCCGAGTGAAACAAATCGCTCTGAAAATAAGTGACTGAAAAAAAGAGGTACAATTAACATATTTGGAAAGTAGACAAAAGAAGTGTGATATCACTTGTCACAGTCAAGAAATCTACGTTTCAATACGAATTAATACTAATTTAAAATAACTACTTTCCTTCTGTTTGACTGATGGCCTTTTGTCTTCAAATTCTACAACTACTCAATCGTATATCTCTCCCTACTTATCTTGCTTTACTCGTCCAATACATTATTAGTCCTAGAGGGTGGCATCTACACACGAACCTTGGGTGCCCGACGACGTTTCCTCGGTTTCCCATGCACATAATCCTTCACCAGCAGCATATGTACATGTAAACTCATCGTTGATGTTGTTGCAAGCAAACTAGTCACATTGATCTTCATACCACAAACATCCAAGATCACCAGTACATTCAGTTTCATTGCGGATGTAGTTACAATTCAATGCTGTACACCATGTAAGTTCCAGGTCGTCTTGTATTGTCGCAGTGGCCCACAAACAAGTAGGTCCATAATCTGAGTTCAACTCGCAAGCTTTTTCCGTTATTGCAACTTGACAGCAAGCGTTCCTACGACGTTTGCCTTCATTGAATGGTGGTTCATTTCTGATGCATTTGCCATCTTCTGATCCTTCAACAGCTTGACACCAAAAGCAATCCGGGTTTTCAGTGCACTCATCTTTACCAAGAGTGCAACAACCGGCACAAGACCAGTCATGACCATGGTGCGGAGCACTATTAGTTGGAGCACTATTACGCTTCTTGTGTTGAGGACCAGACTTTTTCTTGCCCGTGCCAAGTTCACGATTGACGTGACGGAAACCATGATTCATCACAATGTCACCTTCATCGTTCAGTTCTCGAATTTTTGCGCTGCGAAGTGCAACAATAGTAGGTGTCACAATGAGGATTTGAGTAACAACAAGTAAAAGTTTCCAAGTACGTTGCATCATTTTCATTTTAATCTTTGTTCGTTGTTTTTTGCGGCGTGTACGATTCTTATTCTTCGAATGGTTTGAATTATGAGCAGTCACGGAAGAACTTCCAAGAGAACCTGAACTGAATAATTTTTTAATTTTTTTAAAGGAATATTATTTGTAGAATTGCTGTAGAGAATGCGATATTGTACAGAAATTTCTAGTAGAGGGCAGAAGAGAGGTTTCCTGTACCTGTAGCTGCTAATCGTACCTGGGTACAGTCTTGGCTCTAGTATTTTAAAATGTGACTGGGAGACATAAATTAATTTATTACTGTAGTACCAAATTGAGGAGAAGACTATTTATGTGCCGTCTTTCCGTATAAGTATAAACTTTGTCATAATTACTTTACAGTTTACCATTATTTTTTACATATTATCATGTTTCATTAGGCTTTACCTTTCTGTAAATTCGAGTACAATAAGTACTATTAGGCCTTTCAAAATACGTCATTTGAGAACAAATTTGGACATTTGTATTATGAATGAAAAAGCCCCACAACACATCTCGACCAATAAACAACAAGTCCCACATCAATTCTCATGTCCTCTGTTTTGATACGCCCTTTCCTCTGTTTTGATACTATCCACGACTATCCAATCCCAATACCTAGAACATCCCAGAACATACTGGAACATCGTCGATTACAAGACACGATTCATATATTTCACTATAATGCACCTTACCTGCATTCTTTGGGCATTATTCCATCATGCATCCTCCCAATGGAACAACACACATTGAAATCAACAATTGAACGTGCCCCTATTGAAAATGCAGAAATAAAGGTAGAAACGTATCACTCTCTCTAGAGCGAGGGAGCAAGTAGCACATACGAGTGGTAATCTGTCTCGGGGAGTGACAATTTTAAAATAATATAATACATCACAAAATTCTGCTGTAGACACGTTTGGACATACTTTTTTCCAAAGAAATCAATCGGGTGGCATCTACTATTGTACATTGCTGCAAGTAGAGATGAAAGTAACATCTCCAAACGCCATTTTTCCCCCAAAATTTTGTTTTGCAGTTCATTGTACTTTCTTTGTGTACGTGTAGTAAAGAAAGATAGAGATGCATCGAAGAATTACGGATATTTATAAATTTATGGCATTACTGCAATGTATGTATCACAAGCAATACATACACACACATACTCTAAACTAGCTACCTACTCGTACTGCTTTAGGAAATCTATTGTAATTATTTGTCCCCACAACACGGCACTCTCTTTCGTATGTTCCTCTCTCTAGAGAGACTGCATATTCATTCAATCAATTCAACTACAGTATCTTTGCAGGGAGAACCAGGCAGACGACTGCGAGCTCTTACCGAAGGCGGAGGCGACTTGAGACTAGAGGAAGAAGAGCATAACGACAACTAATATTAATACTGTTGTTTTTTCTCAGATGCAGCAACGGGCACAGCCAACAGCCGGCGGACGGACCGGACTACATACAGCAGAGCCGCGATTGCTCAATCGCGCTAGCCCGACTTTCAATAGATGCTCCCGCCGTGATTAGTAGGTCCTACTTACTGCCACTGTACCGGTACTCGTACCAGGGGTACGACAGTTCGTCATCATCTAATTGTCTGCCAAGAAGTGTAACAAAAGAGAGCAAGCAACGCCAACTAGCAAAGAGAAACCGGAGCAACACCAGCATCGAGACCAGAACCCCGGAAGCGTCCGAGGACGCTCGTAATCTGCTGGAAGATACCAAGATCAAAACCAAAGAGTCTGTAAGCAGTGTGTCGCTTGTGTGTTGCTTATGGAAAGCCCGGGAATAACCATAGACTCGGTGGCCTTTGTTCTCTCGTCTCATTAGATTGCGTCAATTCAAGATTGCCATTCACAAGTACGGCATAGAGGTGTCAAAGACGTTGACATCTGAAAGGAACTTTGTAACAAGAGAATTAGAAAGCGAACCAAACAAACCAGCTTTCATTATTTACACGTTGAATGTTAGATTTTTTTGTTAGAACCAAGTTTTTATTGATAAGTTTGAATATCTTTTTTCAAAGTAATACTTTGGGTTGATCGTAGAAAAACTAACTTTTAGCGAGAGGACGCTACAGCACATGGAAAACACTTGTTACTTTTTTGAAACTCTACAAAAGGAAAAGAAGAAAGAAAAATGAACAATCCTCAAGAAGCATTAATGCCAATGTCTTCTTCTTCCCTTTCCAATAACAATGATCCTAATAATGCTTCTGTGGGAAATGGAACAACCGCAAGAAATGGCATTCATTCGAAGCATAAAGACAAAAGTAATGTCCATGTTGGCAGTAGTAGCACTTCAAAAAATACCACGAAGAAGAAAAGCACAAAAAAATCCAAAGAACATAGGAAGAAGAAACAGCAACAGAGATCACAACGACGTATAGCACGAATTGTATCCATAGAAGAAGAAGTAGAAGACAACGAAGCAGATAATCATAATGGTTCTCGTGGAAAAACTACTACCGCTGGTAAGGCCGATACGATTTCAAGTTCACCTTCAACAACAACCACGAAGATGAAAACGAAGAAAAGTATGAAACGGCGTCGTCGATTACCACCTGGACAATATGAAACAACATTACGACGAAGAGCTATTCGTAAATCAACAAGTCTGAGGCGTCGTAGTAAATCACCCACAAAATCATTAGCAGCCTTTACAAATAATAATGACAATACTCATCAACAACAGCAACTAGAAGACCAGCATGATCAAGCAGCAAAAGCAGTAGAAGATCAAGAAGAAGAAGAAATTTATGGTGACGTATCATTAGGTATGAAACTAACTATTTTGGGTGGTAAAGTGATTGTCCAATTATTAAATCCATTAAGTGATGGTAGAGCATCACCTGCACAATTAACAGGATTAATATCACGTGGAGATGTTTTGCTGGCTGTAGATAATGCACCCTTGTTAAATTTACCATTAGATCAACTGATGGAACGATTAAAGCCACTTAGTTCACCCACTGTCGCTGCCCCTACAACATCTGACGGTGGCAGCAGCCCAGAAGATGGTGGTTCTTATTGTCGTACATTAACCTTACGATTTGGTATTGGTGAAGGTTTAAGTTTATTATCCAAAAGTGAACAAAATTCAAAAAGTAAACAAGATCCATTATTAGCTTCATGGAATGTACCCTTTGTGGATCAATGGAGTGGCATGCCAATGGTATTTCCTCAATCCTCATCCTCTGTAAATGGTTCATCAAAGACAACTCCAAAAGGACAAGCACTACAACAAGAAAGTAAAGAATCATCCACCAAGGACGAAACAGCAATTGTACCAACAACTCCTCGAGCTTCCAAACAACAATTCTTGCATCTTGCGTCGGATGAATCTCTAACAGAGAATCAATATATTTCCATCACAATTGCAAATTACAAACAATGGGATCGTGAAAGATATATGAGTGCTTACTTTGCATGGAATGAAAAGTATTCGGAATTGTTACGATCACCACCCATTGTACAATTAATTGTGAATATGCAGAAGGAAAAGGAAGAAGAAGAAAAGATGACACATAATGACGAAGAACTGACACGGACGGAAATGTTACAACAAGGGACACGTGTCATGGCAGGTGCCAAGGTACTAAGTTACATGATGGAAAGTATGGATAAGGGAAAAGATACCCGATCATTCCGTAAATGGAATTCCACTTTGAGTTTACGAAGTAAAACAAGTCGTATGAGTCGTAAGAAACATCGTGCCGGACGATTTTTATTAGATTCCTCCTCCAATCACAGTATGAGAATATTGGAAGGGAGTGATGAAGACGAAGAGGATGATGATGTCGACACAAGTTTATCCATGTCTAATCATGGGACAGATGCTGCCAGTGCAGGTGGCTCTACAACTGGTTCAGAAAGCTTAGATTTAGATCCTGATGAACATTTGTTAGGACTTGCCGCTCATGATGAGATATGGAGAAAACAGGTTGTCCATACGTTAGAAGAAAGTGTACTTGATATGAAAAAGCATCAAAGGGAAGAAAAAGAAGAAAAAGCAGCCAAGGATGGTAAAAGCGCTAGCAATAGTAGTCTTGAAACGAAAAAGATCAACGACAAGAAAGTAGCACCACACCAAAAATCACTGGATTCTGCACTTTCCATGCAATTAGGTAGCTTTTTATTTGGTGAACAAGTATCACAACTTGTAAAGAAGAGACAAAGAACATTTGCCTTGCCACCAGAAGAAGTTACAGCTGTTTTGTTTGATTTAACCAAAATTATTGCATCTGCTACACCTGGAGAAATTACACTTCAGGGTGCAACTGGCACTGAACCTAGTGTTGTCTTAACATTTTCGAAGCAATCCAAATCATCGTCGACAACAATGACGGATGATAATGCTGCATTGGCGCATCGGTTTGTTGTGGAAGAAGCCTTGCCTGCTTGGTTAAAAGCCTTCCGTCCCCTGCCTTGGGATCAACGACGAATGTTGTGGCAACAGTCTGCACATGGAAAAGGTAACGACAGAGGCCTTGGAGACTCTTTCACAATTGGCATGGGAACAACAGCTAACTCTGAAGACGATGGTCTTACTCTTGATAGTGACAGTACCGGATTCCATGCAGGTGCAAAAACATCCAAAACTTTACAAGAACAGATTGAGGATATGGAACTTGATGCTGAAACTAAAATGGAAACGTGAGTATCAAGTTTTGTGCTCTAGGTAAACATTCCATTTTTCCTTGTATCGACTGACTTTGATCTTCTATTGCTTTTCATTTGCAAACTTGTGTTTGGTGATGTTGGTTTTTTAGTTGCGATTTGGTTACCTTTTATTTCATGCAACACTTGTTACGAAAGCTTGAAGTTCCAAAGAAACTGAAAGGTCCCGAAAACGAGGATGAGGATTACGAATCGATGGAAAAAGCAGCCGTAGATTTCGTTGAGCGATATGGAGCTTATTTAGAGTTGAATCGATGCTTAGTGAAGGCTGGTGAGGTCGAGTCAGATAACGTTGTCAGAGTCTTGCTAAGTATGGCAAAGAAAGACAAGATCCATCAAGCTGCCATGAAGGAAATCTCAAAAGCAAATGTATTAGTGCTTTACGAGTCGGTGAGTACAAGTGCCTGTCCATACAACCGGAAAGAAGTCCATGTTGATCATCTTCTTCTTTTTAAAAGGCAAGCAGCTAACAAGCGATGTCACAACAATTTTACACCATTTCATTGAATACCCAGACGATGCTCTCAGCTTTGCTGAAGCGACTCCGTGGAATCCGAAAAGAAACTCGACAGGAATACCGAAGTGCTCTCATAACCCTATGTGTATCAGCCTTTCCCGATGTTCGACCATGGCAAGTAAGAAAGGCGTGTCTAACAGAATGCACAGATGAGGAAGATGCTCCGCAGGAAAATGACGAGAAGGAAATTTTTAACTACGATGAATTGTATTATGAATACTTATCTCAACTCCTTCACCCGACGGAGGGACATGAAATGGCACGACACGATCAAAAACAAGTGGAAGTAAGTACAGAAAGTGATGTGTAAATGAAATGCAAACGAAACTTCCTCTAACCTATGCGGCTTTTATTAATGTCTGTTTGTGTAGGAATGGGTCAACATGTCGACACTGAGTGTGGCAGATCCTGCTTCTTCAAAGCAACGAAGAGAAAACTTTTATAAAGTTGCATCTACAGCTTCAAGTGATCATCGAATGTACTATCGTGACCTTGTTTTGCTTATGGATCTCAGTATGGATATCGAGGAGTATAATCTGGCTTTAGATTTGGGTAAGACGCTTTCTATTTGCAGACCATGAAATGTTACGTACAACGGATACCATTATCTAACACTTTCCTTATTGTATTCTTTTTCTTCTTTCCTTGCAGCTAGTGAAATTGTACACGATACCCAGTATTCCTTGGATAAAGAAATTGTATCAAATGCATTGGAGCATGTTCGGAAAATTGCAAAACTATCTTTGAAACCCGAATCAGCTGATCCGGAGAGTATTGACGTTCCAACTATGCAACGGATCCTTCGTCTATTCCAGGTTATGATGAACAAACCAGAAATATCTCGTGGTCTTTCTATTGATGTATCCGATGAGCTTTACCACTTACTTTTATCACAACGCACAAGTAGTGATGACACATTATCGGCAGACAGTCCTTCGAAAAAAGAATTAGCATTTATTGATCTTCTTGTACGAAAGGCAGTACCTGGAGATGTATTACAGATGCTCTTGCAATGGACAAGTACGCACCCATCACCATGTTGTTCGATGCCAATTATCCATCAAACCTTGTTACGTGGTGCACAAGTGGGAGTTCATACAGAACTATCAGGATCTTTGTTACGGATACGACAAGCACGGCTTCGATCTGGCACAAGGAGTTGGGCGGGAGCCACTGTCTTTTTGGACGAGCATGAGAAAAGTGCAATATCCAAAGATGGAGCCATTTGGAAAAGGATGCACAAGGGAACGGCTGTTGTTGACAAGTAATAAACATTTTTCCTGTAGCCGCGGTTGTAAACTAATACTAGTACAGAAACAAATACAACTATGATCTTCTCTTTTCATGTTTGGAAGGTAAACAAACGTTAAAAGTATACACTGAATTTCTCTTTTTTTTTCTTTTTCTATAATATGTATAATTACTACTGCATAGTCACGGGCTCTTTCCGAGTTCAAAAAAAATGTTCAAACGATCTTGTTCATTTAGAGGGTAGGGGCATCAAGACCGGCGGCTTTGTATTCGTCCATAAGAACTTGGACGTCACGCTTTCCACCCATAATGATGGGGCACTTAGCATGGATTTCATCAGGTACAAGTTCAGAAACCTTTCCAATCTTACCCTGGAAGAGGCCGGTGGAGGCAATACCACCAGCTTGTTCGATAATCATAGCCATGGGGATTCCCTCATATAGCAAACGAAGCTTACCCTTGGGTGACTTGTTGTCAGCGGGGTAGAGGTAGATACCTCCGTACAAGATGGTACGGTGAATATCGGCAACCATGGATCCAACGTAACGAGCAGCGTAACCATTCTTCTTGAAATGGTCGACAGTATTCTTGATGGGTTCATCCCAGTGAAGTGAGTTACCCTCATTGGCGGAGTAAATCTTCTTTCCTCCATCTTGGGGGAAGATCATCTTGGGACGGGTGTGGATAAATTCACCGATAGTAGGGTCAAGGCAGAAACCATGGACTTCTCCACCACGGAAGGTGAAAACCATCTCTACAGCAGAACTGTAGGCGACGTATCCAGCACAAACACAGTCGGCACCAGAACGGAGCAAATCAGAGGCACTTCCATCACTACCAGGTTTCTTTTCGTAGACACTGAAAATAGTACCAACACTTACGTTACAGTCAATGTTACTGGATCCATCGAGGGGGTCGAATGCAACGCAGAATTTACCAGCACGTCCAGGAGGGACAACAATGGGTTCTTCCTTTTCTTCAGAAACAAGAATAGAGCAAACACCGGAATTGACAAGAGCATTGATCATCATATCATCAGCCAAAACATCAAGTTTCTTTTGGTCATCACCAGTAGAGTTCATCTCACCAGCCAAACCGTAAAGATTGGCGATACCAGCACGGTTGACAGCAGAGGCAATGAGCTTACAAGAAGTACCAATGGCATTCATAAGGATAACCAAGTCGTGGTCATGACTTTGTTGCATAACAAACCTGTTCAAGGTTTTGGCATCCTATTATTTTATCATTTTTACATTTTTAAAATTGAAAAACGAAAAAAAATTAGTGAGAATCTACAATCGTCATCGATGTTCTTTCGAAGATTTTTTTAGTGAGAAGAAATCCATCACTGATCAAATCGGTAGCGCAAGTGTTTCATGCTGATTTCCTTGGTGTCTTTCTTCATGTTGTATTACTTACGGAGTCAAACATTTCACTAGACATGATTACGATGTTGTATCCAGCTGCTTCTGAATTATGACTAGACAGCAGAAGAAGTCGTGTCTGGGTCTATTTGCATGGAAAAAAGATAGTCCTAGATGACAAGGGAAGGAAATCTTGGGTGTTTTGCGACGCCAGCATCACTCGTGTGTGTATTCGAAGCCTTTTTTTTCCACGCCGTGGCGGTATGTAGATGAATTCTCGTTCTTTGATTCGTCGACTTTGTCGGAAAGAGAACCGTCACAGTATGTACGTGAGCGTAGAATCTGTACTCGTACGTGTTTGTATATGGAGACTTTGAGTGCGTGTTTGTTCGATGACGTACTAAAACTAACCCAGGCTGGGAGCGAGAACGCCGATACGCAGACAATAATTTTGTTTCTAGCGAGACACGAGATTCAAAACTCAAATTTGAGAGAATCAACAGATAAACGTAATTCACGGACAATTTCATTCGAATCAGTCATAAAGCTCTAGCCTTAATCTACTGAGAGAAACTTGGAGAATCACTTCTTGTGATTAGAACAATCTTATTGATTAGGAGTACAAACTGAGGAGTGTTCAGATTGAACCTGAGGCGGGGGCCGGCTGTAGGATAAAGTACAAGATCCTGCGTAGAAATATTATTGAAACTAACTTGTCTTAAAGATCGAACTTTTCTCAAAAAAATTTCCATGGAGAGAAACAAGCAGATGTTGCAGGAAGATTCTGTGCAGATCAACAGATGTGCGGTAGCTTTTGCGTACATGCAGTATCTGAGCTTTCAATTATCCAATCCCATATCAAAGATACATCAAGTTCAACGCTAGTTAGCTCGTGCAGTAAGTACGTTGACAACTGTCTGACACGACCCTCCCAAGATACAGAAAGAGAAAGAACAAACAAAAATCTCTCTGGCTACTTGATTTTTCATACATAATCATTGTTCTCACTTTTTTAGTTTAGTAAAATCATCAACATGAAGACCGCCATCCTTGCCACCCTTATCGCCTCTGCCGCTGCCTTCGCACCTAACGCCAAGGTTGCCAAGACCACCTCCTTGAACGCCTTCGAGGATGAACTTGGTGCCCAGCCTCCTCTTGGATTCTTCGATCCTCTTGGACTTGTTGCCGATGGTGACCAAGAAAAGTTCGACCGTCTTCGTTACGTCGAGCTCAAGCACGGACGTATCTCCATGCTTGCCGTCGTCGGATACCTTGTTGCCGAAAACGGAATCCGTCTTCCCGGTGACATCGACTACGAAGGTCTTGCATTCGCTGATGTCCCCAACGGTTTCGCCGCCTTCAACACCATCCAAGGTGCTGGTATTGCCCAAATCGTTGCCTTCATTGGTTTCCTTGAACTTGCTGTCATGAAGGACATCACCGGAGGAGAATTCGTCGGTGACTTCCGTAACGACGCCCTTGACTTCGGCTGGGACACCTTTGATGAAGAAACCAAGCTTCAAAAGCGTGCCATCGAGCTCAACCAAGGCCGTGCCGCCCAAATGGGAATCCTTGCCCTTATGGTCCACGAACAACTTGGAGTCTCCCTCATCCCCTCTGTCTAAATCTCTTACTTTAGTTTAGAACCTTCTATCTACAGTTCGATTGATGCTTAGGAGTCGTTGCTTTTACGTACATTCTAATAAGTAATAGACACCAATGATTGGATGAAAAACCACCGTTTTTACTCTTCTATTCCTTCTCCATTTTCGTGTTTCGTTTGTTTTCGGGTTTAGTTGATTGTTGGCAATGTGGTTCTTTCAACGCATGCTGTCAGGTTACTGTAGTTTCCACAAACAATAGTGTTGAAATGACTTGGCGTCTGTCTTGTGAGTCCCATGGTGTCTTTCCGTGGCGTGTCTTTTGAGAGGCAACATGTCTTCGTTGTTGACACGCATTCCCCATGAGCAGAATTCGAACAAAAAAAACTAGTAGAAAAACAAATGGCTAAAAGCCACCGCGTCATTTAAATACGTTATTCAAACGTTAAAGGGCAATAGTGATGGTAAACCAACCCGGAAACATATCTTTGATTGGAAAGGACGAGATTGCAACATCAACGAACAGCCCGCCAGACATTCTGTCCAGCCGATTACCAAAATATTACACTCCTCAATAAGCAACATGCACCGATTCAAGCAACATTTATATGACAAACCTCAAAGGGGAGAGGAAATCATTCTGCAGGTACAAACACGCATGCTCTCGCGCGAAAGTCACGAACCACCCCCGAACGCAAAGATCTCAAGGACCACAATCAAGCAAGATATATCCGAAAAATCTTTTTTGATGTCTTGTTTCTGTTCCGTTGTTGCCGTTGTAGTAAAAAACCAATAAGTAATACTACAGCGCATCATCATCTTGAATCTTCAGAAACCCTCTCTCTATTATTTCTTCGTCTCGAGGAACCGCTGACAAAGTAGTGTTTCGGAGCTTATTGTGAAACATCCACACAACACAGGCACACTAGGACTAACAACCTACAACAACAACAACAACAACATATCCAATCGATTGTACAAACAAGAACCATGAAATTCTCTATTGCAAACCTCGCGGCATTCCTCATCGGATCTGCATCTGCCTTTTCGTCTACAACCACAACATCATTGACGACGACCAAATGTGCATCTACTCAACTCTCATCATCATCCCCTTTTGAAAATGAAATTGGTGTTCAAGCACCACTTGGATTCTTTGATCCATTGGGATTATTGGACGATGCTGATGCAGCACGTTTTAATCGTTTACGTTATGTGGAATTAAAGCATGGACGTGTTGCCATGTTGGCAGTCTTGGGACATATCGTCACCACCGCCGGTGTACGTTTACCGGGTGATATCGATTATCATGGTACATCCTTTGAATCCATCCCTAGTAAGTGTAGTGTTGTGTTCTATAATTTAGGAGACGAATCACAGTGTATATCGCCCAGGAAGGTCTATGTTGATTTTTATTTTTCGCATGAGAGACACCTCTAACTCATCTCTCTTTGCTGTTCTCTGGCATCTTTCTTTCTTTTTAATTCTTTACATAGATGGAATTGCTGGATTACTTTCTGTCCCATCTGCTGGATTATTACAAATGTTTTTATTTATTGGATTTTTAGAATTAGGTGTCATGAAGGACATTACAGGGACTGGTGAATTCGTAGGCGATTTTCGCAATGATGGTGCCTTGGACTTTGGATGGGATTCCTTTTCTCCAGAAGAACAAGAACGTAAGCGTGCCATTGAATTAAATCAAGGACGTGCTGCCATGATGGGTATTTTAGGACTAATGGTTCATGAAATGTTACCCAGTCATGACCCCTACATGATTAATGCCATCCTTGGTGCTCCTGTTGAGTTTTAAAAAAAAACACAACAATACATTCAAAAAAGAAGAAGGAAGAGGAATACAATACAATATTGATATTGTACAATAATGGGAAATGACTGTGAGAGATGAAGGGATCGGTATGAATTGTGATTAAAATGAAATATGCGCACTTTGACATTATTAGGAAATCGTGTAATTCGTCCCAACACAAAGAAAGAGGAATGGGAGAGACACTAGAACATGAATGTAGAACAATTGTGATGGGTTTGAGAAAGTAAATTTTAATACGTATTACAGTATATAGTATTACAGTATATATAATAATATATAAAATTTAGGTTACTTGGAGAGAATGTTGTAAACAACAAACGAACAATTCTCTTTCTCTCTCTAGAGACTTGCTCTTTATAAAAGAGAGAAAAAAGAGTACATGGAGACAACGATGACACATTCTGGCTTGTTATCCTTGTATCATTTTGAACAATCAGTGCTGGCTGTATCTTTTTCATACTTCATCATAATATTTTTTCGTATTATACACTTCTCTCCTCTTACATTTACATGGTTCAAAGAGTGGTACCATGCAAGATGGATTAGGACATATAAAATCAATCATGCGATACATTCCTTTCAAATTAAATTCTTCTTCTTGGCGGTGTTGATTTTCTTTCTGTGTCGACGTCGTCGTCATTGCCGTTACTTCCATTAGTGATGGTAATCGCGAGCAAGGACGATCCTGTCGCTGTTGTTGCTGTTGTTGCCACCACCACCACCATCGCTGTTCTTGTCTTTCGTTATTAGTTTGAAACTTGGTTGTCTTTTCTTGAATGTCTTCTTCTTCTTTTCTGGTCAAGACGAATGATATTAAAGAGCCAATATCCATTTCACACTCTTTTTCTTCTTCTTCTGCTACTTCTTCCACTACTGGTACAAAGTATTTTACCCTTACAAATTCATTCCATGTAACATGACGACCATGACAGCAAATATCATTCTTCTTTTCCGTGGTTACAGTACTGCTTCTAGAACAATACGTATCATCGCCATTATGAGAATGATTCGGGAAAAGATGAATCCCACTACTGGTGTTGGTGTTTGAGACTTTTCTTTCGTGCATCACTGTCGTTTGTGTCGTCGTCATTATCTTTTGCTTCTAATTTCTAGAGAGGGTAGCTAGCTAAGAGTCGATGGAATATCAGTACTACGTAGTCGAATAGTTGAAAGGAAGGACGTGTAGTAGTATATGCGTTATTTTAATAGAAGGAACGTGAGAAAAAATAATATGCAAGGAGGGAAGAAGAAAGCGTGCTTTGTGACGGCGTTTAGCATGATTAAGACGGCGGCGGCGACAGCGGCGCTCTCATCAAGAATTTGTGACGGAAAGAGACATTCTTGACACTCTCAAATTTTAAATTTCATGCTACCCAAAAAATCATAAATACCATGCATTGAATGTCATGGGTGTTTAGGTTAGGTATGTAGTAATATTGTGCTGTGTTAAAATAGTGTGACGTTTCTATTTGTTAGAGGTACCTGGAGTATACTATAAACCGTATGATACTCTCTAGAGTCATAGAGACTACAGGTACGAGTACAACACGTAGATACTTACTACAACGCCGCTATTTTGAGTCTAGTTAGTGGCGCGCTCCGAATGGCGGCGACAGGTAAGTAGTCCTAGTAGAGATACGTAATGACAGCGGGACACCACATGCTTACGCTCTTTCGCCTCAGTATATTCCGTCATGCTCTGAATAGTTATCGTCTATTCTTCAGTAGAGAGTATTAAAGCTTGAAATTACTTAGTTCGGGTCATTTTTTGAGAAAGTTGACCTGATGCAACGCGCATTGCGTACAACGGGATGTAAACTGTAAGAAAAAAAGAGCATGACTCTGTAAATCGTCAAACAAGCAAAATCTACAAGGGGGGGAGGGGGGGTGTTTAGATATCAAGAGTGGCCTTAGATATCGAGAGTGGCCTTCTTTATTGAGATTAAGTCTAACCCTCTGTACTAAAAATAAAGCTCTGTAATCATTAAATCAAACAGAAAAGTTCTATAAAAATCCTTTTTTTAAAGGTTAAAACCAACATCCCTATACTTTGCCCTCAAGTATGGAATGATTTTATCTCGCTCTACTCCACCCATCTTGCCCTCCATGTAGACATTGAACAAACCCCCCTGTTTGAATTAATGTATTTGCTAATGGACGAACAAACCATACCATAAAACACCATCTTGACCTCGTCTCCCAGTCCTTGTCTTGTTATATTCCATTGCCTGTTTCCGCTAGAAATCAGGAATACCCATAAAATTACATCATGTCTCATTGTTTGTACAGGTTGTTTGGTCCTTGTTTTTATCACTCTTTCCAGAACATACAATGTTGTAAATAGCTTGGATTTTGTCCTTCTCCAAAATCATGGACTCCTTAAAGTGAACATTTTCATCCATCAAACTTTATAGCTTCAACTCTACTTTGATCTTTTCAACTTTGATATCCTTGAGTTCTTGTGTTAGTTTTTCAATATATCCTTCCATACTATCAGGTGGTTTGGAAGTGTTGGAAAGAATAAGTTTACGCATAGAGTTTGGCCAGAAGATGCCAAAGGTAATTGTTCCTTAAGGAAAACAAATAAGATACTTGAAAATGGAAATGAAACAAATGTCCATGACTGCCTTTGACTTTTGTATCCAGTTTTTTTCTTGTATTTCACTCAATGCAACAACATATACTGCATCAGAACACACCTTGTTGATGTATCCGGACAGAAAGCTGCTATTGATTTTCTTCTCAATACCTCTCAATGTGTTGGAAATAGGCATCGCTTCATTAAAATAACTAATGCAGTTGATCCAGAATTCAAGTTGAGCTCTCTTGTCGGCGGCTTCATCCCTGTTGAGAAAAAAGTATAAAGTATATAGTGTTGCCAGTAAGAAAAATGCTGAGCAAACAAGCAGTGCATGTGCAGAACTACTATTGACATCTTCACAAATACATACCATGCATTTGAGACAATTGCAATTACAACATTCAAGAAAATGATCACCACAACTGATCCTATCAAATGCAGGCAACATAGATCAGACTACAAAAAAAAAGGAAAAACAAGATTGCAATGCACACTATCCACTCTTTTTAGTAAACTTACCACATACAAGATCTAGGATGTCTATCGTATCATCAGGGCCACCTAAAAATAATAACAACATTAGTAGATGGAGAAGGTCATAGTTTTTTATGGCCTACGGCAAGAATAGAGACATTTGAACCTCACATTGGTTGTATTTGACTTACCTGCAAGGTAACAAAAGACATCGTAGAAAGAATCTTTGTACTCATAGAAATTACTTCCTTTTTCAGTTGCTGCACACGTACAAACTGAGTGCAACATTTCCTTCTCACTTGCATTTTCAAGTGGAGAGTCTCTGATGGTTCCAACTGCATTCTCAATGTCATTGGCATCTATGGATGTGATTGAATCCCTTGAGACATTGGCTTCAATACTGTCAAAAAACAAACTTCTTTCATCTTTGGCTGTCATTTTCACTTTCTATTCCACAAATATGTACTTTGCATACAGTGTGTTCTCTATGGTTGTATTGCGGATGACAGACAGATTACAGAATGCTTGAGATGCTGCCACTTATCATGCACACTTTGCTAGACTTACTTGTCAGATAGTCGATTTGGAGTTGTGTTTTGCTTGGAGACTTGGACTACCGTATACTATGTGACCCCAGACTTGGGCGGACCGGCAAAATGAGTCTTTTGGCACAAATAAGTAAGCTCCTTGCGTTGAAATCTTTACATCCTCTACAGGAACAGGAATGTTTAGTATTTCTGAATTGTTTTATTCCTAAAAGCTACGTAGCAATCTAATGTTGATACCAACAGGTACCTGGAACAGAATCAGGGAAACGGTACCTGTACCGGCTAGAATTTGATAGTATCATAGGTAGGACTATTAAGTAGGACCGCATCGCTTGAGGAGAGACCCACAAAATTATTCTACTACTACTACTAAAGTACTTCGTGCACAGGAAATTTTGTTTCTGATACATGGAACATTTATTATATATATACAGTAATTTAATAAAGTGCACTAACCTTACTAATAATTTATGTAGAATATATTATGACTGACACTATTTTAAAATGTCCCCACCTTGATTAATTTGACTACTTTTTTACTACCAAATAAATAATTTTAATAATATTGCATGTTTTTGAGAAATTGTACTCCAAACACCCCCTCCTCCCCCCCCCCATTTATGAGCTTGGCACAACGATGAAGAACAGTACATACAGTGAATCCCAATGTTGATGATATTTAGTTAAAATTGAAAAACAACAATAAAAAGACACTGAGTAACACAATAGAAAAACATTAAGAAATGATAGTGAATTGTACTTGATTGTTGACTGTTTTTTCTTGTTTCACATTTTTTTCAATCTTATTTGCTCATTGTGGTTATTCACTGAGAAACCTTCCATAAAGATGATGAAGGATTAAAAGAAAACCAAGTATACAATACTTTTCTATTTCAAATATGATTGATTGCCATTTTGTATTTTGACCAACAATTTTTGGTTGCAATTGTTGGCATTGCTGTGAATATCATCAACATCACAATTTATTGCACAGTACTTTACCTTGGTGTGTAACTCATCCCATGAAGCATCTAAGTGATCATATGAAGTTCTTCAGTGTTCATAAGAATACATCAGTACTTCATAAGAAAGAACATTGATGAGCTGAGCTAAGCGCTTGATTAAAGTTGAAACCGAATTGTTAAATAATTGTTATTTGCTGATGCTGCTCTCATTGATAACGTCTTCATCTGTGTTATGAACAAATTCTGGTGCAAATAAGCAAAAAGAACAATCAACAGAGGTTATTATGAGCCTGTACTGCAAAAAACCGACCCCTCAGACCCCCATTTTCCACCAAGATCCAAAAATGCCCAAAATAGGTCAAAATATCACAAGCTTCCAAACCACCAAATAATGTACAGAAACAGAATCTTTGTCTCATTATGAACATTTTGGTGGTAGTATGAGCTTCTAGATCCTGATGGTTTGGAAATCATGGTGCACCAAAGTTTTGTTTTGTCTCATTTCATTACGCTGTTGATGATTATCACAGAACTCACAGAACTATTACAAACAAGATCATGTCTTGCCTTTTGCACGCACCTAAGAAGAAGGGGGCTTGTTCCAGTTGTGGATGGTGTCATTACTGTCCTCAAAGTAGGCAATGTTACAAGAAACTCGGGCACATCAAGGAAGGTGCTGTTGGAAAATGAAAGAAGAATACCAAGGAACAAGGAACGTACATACGCCCTCCAATTCATCCTGCAAGCAAACAATCCCGTACAAGGAAAGTTCTTGGAACACTCTCAGAAAGTGTTCTTTTGGACACTGATGAGGACATGTCATCATTTCTTATGAATGATAGAGTAGAGAAACCAGTGGAGAGTAGCACACCATCAAATACTTTTGTACGTGATATTGGAGTTCAAGAAAATACAAGAACTTTTCCCCCAGGATAGTAAAATCCAGTTCTTTTCCAAAAGATACTTCAAAGAATTCAATTTTGTCTATCAGGGACTTAATGTCTGACTATTTACTGCAGAAGTACAAAAATCTATGACCATGTAAGACTAAAAACAAAATGTCACCTCAGAAGTTAGTGTTGGCTACTGTACTGGAACTTCTTGGTGGAGATAATGAATCAATTCAAAAAGACATATCAGGAATTCTTGATACTGGTTATACAGAAAGTTTCCTGTGTTCAGAAACTTCTAAGAAAAATAGATCTGCTGGTGGCTATTATTGGGCAAAACCTTTATTTCTATTTATTTTGGAAAAGTTGGAGAGTATGTACTGAGAATCCAGCAGTATGCAGAGATTTATTTCTGGAGGATGATCCTGTCATATGTCAAAGAAGTCAAAGAATTACAGATACATCACAAAAAAAAAAAAATACTGATCAATTAGCACTCTATGGAGATTCTACCAGTAGTACGGTGGTTGCTCTGTCTTTGCTCTCAGCATCATTTACACAAAAATTTTGTGCAACCAAATTGAGAGAGTCATTTATTGGTGATGAACATAAGGAAGTTACACCCAAATCAAGACAAGTTTTGGGGCGTATCATGTCTAGGGCTTTGAGGATAACTTTTAGTAGAATTGTACAAGGTATGACAGTTCCTAAAAAAATATACTTGTACAGAATTGATCCAACAAAATTGTGCCACATTGTAATATATCTTCAAGATATGTTGCCTGTAAAGCCAGGCTACACTAGAAATGTCCAGATGGGTGGTCATACTTTTGAAAACATGCCTGTGTACGAACGTGGAGTAAGGCCTTTGCATTGTCTCTTCTAAGATTACTCAACGGTTTGTGGAAATGATCATGTTCAACCTGTTGGTAGGGATACATTTTATGGTATCTGTAGGTTGCTTACAAAAAGAGGAGAAACTAAAACTGGTTTGTCTACTTATTAGGCAAAGCTAAAACATACAATTACTGTATTCAAATGTATGCTTGAATGAATGGAAAGTATTGATTCAATTTGTTGTTTGCCATGAATTCACTGTTTGAATCCCAATGAAGCACACCAATGGACCATTTGTGATGACTTCAACAGCTTAGAGAAGCAGATTGATGATATCCTTATCTTTTTGGCCTATGAATACAACCATACACATCTCAAATTAGAAGTAATGATTCTATACACTGTTGTACATTTGCTGTCAATAGTATGACCAATCATAATTGTACCACCCATCAGAATCACAACACAAGTGCTTGTAAAGTTTGTTCCAACATGTTCAATTTCTTTTCTAAATTTGAACATACTCTTGATGTTGTAGATGAAGATCAAGATACCATGATTGAACCTGAGTTGACAAGTGAATTGAAACAAATGAGAGCAAGTATTCCCGACATGTCTGATTCTCTGAAACATTACATGGCTCACCATGTAAGGGCACAAATTCAGTTTGATGCCATAAAGAAAAACATGAATCAACTACATGGGTCCAACTGTATTATTGTCATGGATCATAAACAAAAGGTCCTTCCTGATAAATACAGAGAAGGACAAGTTGAATACTTTGGTAAACTTTGAATGTCACTTCTTGGTGGTACAATGATATGAAAAGAAAAGAAAATGTACAAGGGACAAGAGAGAGTCGGTCTTACCTTCAAGTTCTTTGAAACAGTGATTGATAAATATTCTAGTCAAGATGTTGTACAAGTCGCCACATGTATCAAGAGACTTCTGCTACATATTTGGAGCATGTACCCGGCAATAAACGAAGCAATTATCCAAAGTGACAATGCTTCATGCTTCTCATCTCACAACTTTATTGTCTTTATCTATTTTTTGAATAAAAAATTTAAAGAAGAAGAAAATGATGCTGGAGAATTTGGGTATCCAATTGGATTAACACAGAAGCACAAACAGGGAAGGGCAAGTTAGACACCCACTTCTCCTATGTGAACTTACATTTTCAATCCTACCTTGAAGATGGGAATGACATCATAACTGAAGTTGGTATCTTTCATGCATTAAACTTTGATGGTGGTATTGCTGGCTCCACTGCAATGTTGATTGATGGTTCACAGTTAACAGGAAATCTTCTTGAAACAGCATTCAAAGTTAAGACAGGTGTACATGCAACACATGAAATTTCATGGCCCAAAACCAGAAACGTTGCTTCCAAAGTTTACACACAGTCCAACATTACAAAGCCCAAACATATCACAAAACATTGTGTTGAACATTGCCGGTTATTACCATTGATTGTTGAATTGTCCAATTTTAAATTATCAGCAAAACCACCTCTATTTATCCCTGTATCATCACCATCAAACAAAGGCACCACCACTACCACCTTTGACAACAAGAATAATAAAATGTACAACAACCACTACTACCACTGCTGATAACAACAAAAACTCCAGCACCACCACTACTACTGCTGACAACAACAACAACAACAACAATAACAACAATAACAACAATAACAACAATAACAACAACAACAACAACAACAACAACAACAACAACAACAACAACAACAACAACAACAACAACAACAACAACAACAACAGCACCACCATGGCAGATAACAATAATACCTCGACTACTGACGCAACTACTGATGACAACAACAATAATGAATGTACAACCACCACCACTACCACCACTGATGATGACAACAACAACACCACCACCACTATGATGGAAAATGATAATAATATTACTACCAACAATGGCAACATCACAGCCCTACCTCTAGCAAAAGCAAAAGCAGAAGCTATTTCTGAAGCACTCAACAATGCAATTGCCGAGTTTGTTGCAGCCGCTGCTCCTACTTCAGTTCTTCAAAATAACCATGAAGAAGTTACAGACATTCCTGCTGCTGTTATTGCTGGATGGGCACAATATCCCAAGCAACAAAAGGCAACACCAATGTCATCTCAAATGTTAATTGCCCTAAAATGAATGTACGAAGATGGCAAGAAAGAAGCAGCAAGGAAAACATCTGGTGAGAGAGTGCACGTAATACTGTTGGAGACAGTGATGCATTACACATGGCAAGAACAACACACTGTTTCCATTGCTCGAGTCAAGGCTTTCTTTGCCCTGTCTCCTGCAGAAATGAATCAGCTCACACTAAGGGCATCCAAACAGTTGCAAGAAAGGGAACAGCGGCCGAACAATGGCGATGGCAGCAGCAACAATGGAAGTGTGAACGACGCCCTGACAAATGAGTTTGATACGAACACAGAGCTTGCAGAAATTGAGGAACTGCGTACAATTGCACAGGAGAATACTGAAGATTTGGAAGATACCATCCATGGAGTTGTCGTTGAGGACACTGAGGAAACATGACTTTGAGTTCTAGTTGACCATAAACTCGTTGAAAGAGCTCACTTTAGCCTGTCCCTCTATCAATTTTTTTTCAATTTTTCGAGCTCTCCAAAATTTGAGTTCACTTTAGCCTGGCCTTCCATCCGGAAAAAGCGGATTTCATTGCTTTATTACATTGTTCTGCAATGTTCTGGGAACGTTCTGATGCTTCGTATGAACTTTTTAGACATGTGGGAGTTAGGTTTTGGTGCCCGGTGGTGGTCAGGTCCCAAAAGGGGGTCCGATATTTGGTTTTTCGCAGTACAGGCTCTTATTTCATTTCATCGTCTAGCATTGACAAATCTAACGAGCATGCCAGTTCGAACGTGCTTGCTGGTACAAGTCATAATGAAAAAAAGGCGAAAGAATTTTTTTTATTTAATGCGGATGATGATGCATAAAGGTACTACCGTAGACTTTTACATCATATTTACCATTTGCTATTATGGACAATCAGTAGAAAAGATACGGGTAGATATGAAGAGCATGATTTATCTAATGATTGACCATGTACCTGTAACTGGTATGACGCATCAAATAAAAAATGAACCTACATACTAACTGGTACAGGTACTGGTATAATACGACCAGGTAATTTGTTTTTCCAGATAGAAAACCTGTTAGTCCTACCTTGGAGCTTAGAGGGGTGGGAGGCGCCAAATGGGGGGGGGCGGAGCCCCCCTGGATACG
>WKLE02000913.1:0-12101 GCA_014885115.2 Asterionellopsis glacialis | reverse complement strand
TCTTTCAGATTTATCGCCAGCTCAACCACCATCCCCTGTTGGAGTTAGATTTTCTGACATTAGTGATACCGCCTTCAACAGCAACCAAGAACAAACTAGTTCTGCTTATACTTCTCGCTTAGATGTAGATCTAGTCCTCCCGTCATCATCTACGATGGGGTTAAATCCAAATCGACCATCACAAATGCGATCTGTATCTACAGGTCAACTCCCGTCTCCCACGTCAGATGCCTTCCTTGAAAGTCCGTCACCATTGAAAAAGAAATCGCCAAGGCCTCAATCAATGACAGCTTCCATCACAGCCTCGCTTATACATAACTTGCGGGCAATGAAACGAACAGAAAGTAGTAAAAAGGCTTGGGGGCAAGTACTGGGAGTGAATAATGATTTTCTAAGGCAAAGAACGCATGGTCGTGGATTAGATTGTGGAGCAGAAGAATTGGAACAAATTCGTGAAGACAGTGAAGAAGATGAAATCTCCTATTAACGGAGATTTTCGGATTGCCATTTGCATAGCAGCCAATACGTTTGTTACTTTGTCCTCTCACTTCGTTTCTACTAGTATACTTGTACGCTACAATAAGATCACATGGGATCAGATTGTATCTCAATATTGAACATTCACACGAATGAGAGAATTATATATTATTTATTTCTAAACTAATTTATGAAACTAGAACATCGATACCCTTACAGACAGCAATCATGTAATATTGACAATGTAGGCATTCTCTATAACATAACGTCTCAAAAAATAGTAATAGAAAATTGATGTATAATACATCATTATTGTTCTTTTCCTTTCCTCTCCACTTTTCAACTTTACAGTAGTCCTAGAGTCAACAGCATGATACCAGGTATCCTACGCTTATGCCCAGGAAAAAACGAGTCCAAAAGCTAACATATTTATTTACACACCACAGATGAACACTAAGCCCGACAATTGCTAACAACTGCAAACGACCTGCATACGTATTGTTTTCATCCTCACGATGCGCGCCACTCAGCCATTGTGCTTTCGTTCAGTTTCATCTTTCAAGGTTTTTTTTCGGTAAAAGTCCAGTCTTTCGTTTGAACAATTTGGCAGCAAAGGACTCAAATTTTTAGCAAGGCTGTCGTGCATTTTATTTTGAAAAGAAAGGAGTGCCTCAAATTCTTCAACAAGATAATACTCTTTACCCTCTTCATCCACCGCTGATCTTGTTTCAGCAAGAGCCAAACTTATGTTTAAAGTACAACCATACACTTTTCGGATGGATGCTTCACTAAGAAACTGAAGATCGGGAGAATTTACACAGACATGATGAAGTAGAATTTCTTTATTACCATGGGTCAATTGCAAATGTTCGTTTATACATGATTTGTATGGAAGAAATCTCACTAGATTCCCACCTTCTTGCCCACAAACGTGACACTCAAGAATTCGAGATTGTTCTATTTTCGGACTGATGTTAGCACACTTACACGAACAACATGAATGTTTCATATAGGCTGTTGATATTTTTGTATCAAGGAAGTTCGTATGGCCATCTTCAGTAGGAGTAGACAACTTCGACTTGGCAGTGATCCTTGTTCTTCCCAGCAGAAGACATCGAGCAAATTTACTCCACCTAGAAGGCAACTCAAAATAGAAACAAGGCTTATGATGAGGTCGTTCATTGTTGATCCTTCATAGTTTACTATCACTAGAGCGCGGAGTGAAAGTTGCTTTAGTATTGCACTTACGTAGTTCTCATCTCTTTGTCATATTTTGGTAAAATTTCCTCCTCCTCCTCTTCCACCCAGGTTGTACTTTTCAAAACACCCTCAATACTAAAAACGTTTCTGTTGCGTAGCTGGATTTTCATCTCTTGTTTATGAAAGTATTCAGTTATGCTTTGCCACGACAGCAGCAATGCTTTATCCTGAGCTTTGGATAAAAGTCGAGCCAGCAGACTATTTTCTTTCACTTTACATGTCTTTGGATGCATTTTTCTGATCAATTGCCCCCTCGTTCTATTTCTCATCGTCTTAGTGTACCATAATGCAAGATGCGATGCGAGATACTGCATTTCTATTCAATTGTTTTATGCAGAAAGTGAACCCTCCGTGAGATGATGGCCACGTTGGGAACCATTCCTCTTGATACTTCAGCAATTTTGATTTGAAAACTTGGATTTTTTTTAAAATTTGAAATTTCGAATTTTGACAACGTCTGTTATCTGTTTCTAAAATTTCTCTCCAGAAAATTACATTAGGATAGAATCATAACTTCTAGAGAGTGTTGGAACTCTTCATTCCAAACACTAGCAAAGTTAACATTGAAAAAGATTAATGTACAGTAAAGTTTTTATTACAGAAGCACGAGACCTTTCTAGTTTACGACATTGCGAAGTAGTCAACTTCATGGGGGGCCGTCCCATGCTTGCTCCATAAAATTGGAAATCCTCGTCCTGTCTGTTTTTTGGGGACTATCAATTACAACACACTTTCCGTTAACGCACTTCTTTCCAACTCCGCAATCCTGATCACATTTTGCTGTTGGGGACAAAGAAGGAGCATTCGATGCTGATTCTGTCGGCAACTTCGTTGGAGATGGTGTCCGAATTAATGTTGGGGTCAACTGTGGGCGGGGTCGAGGGCGGTAACTTCTTCGTGTTGGTGAAGCTGCCGGTAAGATCGTTGGAGTTTCTGTTGGTGTAGCTGTCGGTAACTTTGTCGGAGTTTCTGTTGGTGTAGCTGTCGGTAACTTTGTCGGAGTTTCTGTTGGTGTAGCTGTCGGTAACTTCGTTGGAGTTCGTGTTGGTGCAGCTGTCGGTAACATCGTCGGACTTCTTGTTGGTGTAGCTGTCGGCAACTTCGTTGGAGTTTCTGTTGGTGTAGCTGTCGGTGACTTTGTCGGAGCTCTTGTGGGTGTAGCTGTCGGTAACTTTGTCGGACTTCGTGTTGGTGTAGCTGTCGGTAACTTTGTCGGACTTCGTGTTGGTGTAGCTGTCGGTAACATCGTCGGAGCTCTTGTTGGTGTAAATGTTGGCGATTGTGTTGGTGCATTAGTTGGGGATGATGATGGTTCCTTCGTCGGGGATTTTGTGGGTGATTGTGTTGGCAAAGCAGTCGGAGAGGTTGTGGGGTGAGCTGTGGGTGATGGTGTCGGATAATCCGTTGGAGCTCCCGTTGGATATTTACTAGGCATCCGTGTAGGTTCCTTGGTTGGCTCTGTACCGAACGAAACTGGACCATAGGAGTCGGCAAACTCAGCCACATTTTTAAAGACAGTGGTATCGTTGTATCTAAGAGTCATGTACCCTACTCCTTGGTTGGTATACCTGCAGCAAAGACCATCACCTCCTTTATCGGACAAGGCAAACGTATACTCTGCATCCGATACACAAGCTGAATAGGAATGGATTTCTTCTTTTAAAGTGTAGCCAGTATGATTCATGATTACTTTGCCACCAAATTTGCGTTTAATTTCCCAGGTAATATCCTGCGGCCATTTGTCAGTTTTCAAAGTGAAGTCTACAAGTGCCTCACCTATTTCGTTACAACTAAGAGGAGCACGAGTGGGTGCTGATGTCGGTGGAGGTGTTGCAGGTGGCGTCGCCGGATCTGCTCTAAAGGCTGCAACTGTTGCCAAAGCACCCGCATTCAAAAATTCAGCATTGTTACTCTTATTATTTCCAATATCTCTGCCGTTGTATTTGTAAGCAGTGTTTGAGAAACGTTGTACTCGAGGACAACCACCACCAGCATTGTTGTCGCATTGTCCAGACCTACAGGAATATGCCATAATAGAACGGAAACGTGCACCAGGGTCACGATAACCATACCTATTGCCACCGGCATTGCACTGGTTGTGTGTTCCTCTGTCATGAAGGCACCCCTAAAAGAAAACCGAAAGTCAAAGTACGGAAGGTGATTAGAAATCCAACGGAAAAAATGAAACGAAGAAGTAAGCAATCATCATAAAATGGAGAACTTTAACTCACCATGTTGTGTGCCAATTCATGACCAAAGGAGAAATATCCAGTGGCGCATTTGTAATTTGAAATTGAATAAGCAAGATCCTCCCTTGGTCCGACATTTGCAACTCCACAGTATTTCGGATCGTCAATCATCATGTGGACTAAATCTGCTCCATGCGTATTACGCAATCCGCTAGCAGAAGATTTGAGGGACGACAGGGCATGGGGAAAGGCACCTGAACTAGGTTCGCTGTAGTTATGACGATCAACATGAACAATTCTCAATTGAGCATTAACTCCAGATAAGTTAAACGCAGTATTGGTCTCCGTGATTGCCAACTGTGACAGAGCTTGCATCCGTTTCCACGATTCAGCGTCTACTTTGCAGTTCTTTCCTTTGTTCGATTGACCACATTCTGCATTTTCTGACCATAATACCATAACATCAATGACTATCTTGGCTTGAAGTTTCCGTCTTCCATCGTCGAATCGAAACGGAAGGGACGGAAACCCGGGAAGGTGCGAAACTCCATTATTATCTCCGATTGGGTCTAATTCAGGCGGGAAACTTTCAATCTTTTCAGTGATGGAGATTCCGTCGACATCTTTGATCTGATATACATATCCAGTTGCAGACTCAACGACTGAACCAAAAACCATACCAGTCTCTTCGACAAGATTTAAAACATCTCCATTAACATTCTCACCATAAAAGGCTTCTGCTATTCTTTGATTCCCAACAGATTTAAATTCAGGCATAGCCAAACCAGGAAAGATTTCGACATCAATTGCTTCGGCAAATCCAAAATTAGTTCCAAGGGCTGACAAATTAAGTTCACCGTATGCCATATTCGCCCCTCCAGTTGGTAATGGGACTGCTTTGATTCTTCGTCTTTTTCCATCCTCCTCTGCTTTGACTGTTGTTTGAGTTGACAATAGTAGCAAAGTTGACCAAAGGAAAAAAGTTATTAATGACTGCATTGTAAGCTTTTGTGCATGCTTTGGATTGGCTTTTTGCGTTTTGGGGTAAGAAATGATGAAAGTGATGTGTACGAGTACGATCGATGTAAAATTTATGATGCCAGCTTTTTCTCACACGAGAACAAAAATTGTTCTACATAAGCTCTATTTTAAGATTTTGTACAGATTTTTGGTTTTTTGGCCTCCATTGCGTCACTGTGGTTTCTGGCGAGTTGCATCCACATGAAATTTTGGCCAATCCCTCATACGCCAATGCTGACAAGATCCAGAGAATGATCCTACCGGACTCAACAGACATAATTATTGTTTTGAACGGAAGAATGGATCTTATTTAGACATACGTGACCGTATAGGAAATGAAAATCACCTAAGAGGCGGATGCATCATTATTTACTACAAGAAAATTCCGGGGTTTCATTTGCTTTTCTTCAACGGCAAATTTATTAAGAGGAGTCAGTCACAATGTGTACCTGGTAATGTTGCGCCCGCTTGCTTGATCTTACCTGGTACCACGTACCTATTTTTGTCAAGATATGCATACCTTGCACATACATGCATGTTATATGATCTAACTTTCTGAACATTATTACCAGTTACAAGCAGGAACGGTACAGTACCTGGTAACTACCGGTATATGTCCTCTCTAGCTCCTCGAATTTTCAATATCAATCATGTACAAGTTCAATCTAACCCTATATTACCGAATAATGACTTCGCCTTTCACCTGCGGTACAAGCTAACCAGTACCTGGTAGGTATAAATATACCAGGGGTGCATGTAGGACTAGTTGTACCTGGTACCTAGTACATTTGGCCACTACTGGACCTACCTGTACGTTCTACTGACAGTATTAAGAGAACCTGTACCCAGGTACCAGGTAGAGTCTGCTCGCAATGCCTGCTCTCATATCAGCCTATGTAACTCTTTTTCAAAAGTGCGGGAAATCAGGGGAGAGTACTATATCCTATCATCCCAAGGAATCGTTTTTTCCCAAGCAGCGCTAAGATGCTAGTAGTACAAAAGTACGAGTACATACCGTACCGGTCTCTCTGGTTTGCAGAAGATGCGTCTGTACAGTAACAGGTAGTCTATGAAATCAAATTTTCACTCCTCTATTCCTACCTCTCTGGAGGACGTACCATTACTTACAGAGATATGAGCTGATAAGTGTTCTTCCTTTGTAAAACCATCATTTTACTTTTAATATCAAATTGTGAATGTGGATCAAAGTATTGTTAGGAGAAAGAAGGCAAGCATTCAACAAAATGTGTAATACTGTAACGATGCCTACAGCACTAAGTAAATCAGTTGCATATTACATCTGGACATTTGAAATTGAGTCCTAAAATCCATAGAGTGAGAGCTTTTCAGCAATTTTTGGGGGGCACAAATGATTCTTCATCAGAAGGAGGAGATGGCATGGTTTAATTTATGAACTATGAGAAGGCAAAAACCACCAGTCTAAAGAGATTGTGAAAGTAAAAATAAATTATGAATCGCGGATAGCAAAGGGTACGACTAAAGTAGCCACATTGTTGTGACTAGGACTCCACTATATTGAGCCCTCCACTTTACGTAGGTTTCGCTTTGGTCCATCGTCCCAGGGCAGGTCAGCCTTGTTCGGCATTTTCTCTTTTGCTTTGGACACACAATATCCTCGCCGAGCATTGCAAGTGAGATCGCCACAGCAACCATTGCTACTACCACCATCAACAACTTCCTTGCCACAAGATTGTCCAAAGGTTTTACAAGATGATGGTGGTGCTCGTTGAGGAGAGCCTATGGTTGCTACTTTAGACTCTCGGAAGGCAGCAATTATCGGCGCTGCTTCGTTGATCTGTCTTGCATTGTCATTATTCTCGTTTCCAATACTTTTTCCATTATATGTAGTGACCATGTTGGAAAACCGCTGTACTCGACGGCACGACCCTCCCACATTATTGTCGCATTGCCCTGCTGTACAGGCGTACGCCATAATGGATCGAAACTCTGCGTCTGGATCACAGTATGCGTAATTATATCTATTCGGAAGTTTGCATGCGAAAAGCGACCCCCTGTCATGTTGGCACCCCTATGATATTTGAGAAAGGAACAAAAAGAAGAACAAAGAAACAATTCAAAAGTAAGCAAGTACCAGTAGAGTGAAGTTTTGCATGCAAAAGGAGAAAACCTACCATGTTGTGTGCCAACTCATGAGCAAACGAAAAATGACCTACTGCGCACTTATAATTGACAACGGCAAATGCAAGGTCTTCTCTTGGTCCTTGGCGCGCCATGCCACAATATTTATTTCCATTGATAAGCATGACAACCATATCAGCCCCATATTGATCCCGTTTTTTGTGTATATCGTCCATACTCCCATCAACCTTGCTCACAAGAGAACTCAATGCATGAGAAGAAGCTGCTCCATAATAGGCTTCTGCGTAATCAGCGCGTCGTTCGGCATGGACTAACCTAAGCTCAACATGCACACCCGACAGTTCGTAAGCCACATTCGTCTCTTCAATTGTCAGATCAATGAGACCTCTGATATTCTCTTCCGTGTCGGAGTTCACTTCACAGTCTTTTAGAAGATCTGATTGACCACATTCAGCATCTGTAGTCCATACAACCATAATATCAATTTCAACAATATTTGGGATATCGCTGACTTCATGGTCTTGTTGATATACTGACTCTTTCATGACTTCATCCATCGCTGGAACATCGTCTTCGTCAGCTTGTCCCTCTGGAGGATAGTCAAACGAGTGGCTCTCCTCCACTACAGAAGAACCATTGATATTTTTAATTCGAAATATTTTGTTTGTTGATGCTTCCACCAACGATCCAAAAACTTTATCGCCCCGGTGAACAAGATTTAGTAAGTCACCATTTGCAGTTTCGCCGTGAAATCCAGACCTTCGTCTTGTGCCCATATACTGGAATTCATCAAAGACAACTCCATCATGAAGATCAACAGTAATGAAATCAGCTAGATCAAATTCAAGACCAAGGTCTTCCAGGTCAAGCTCTCTGGATATGCTAGATGCACTCTCTTGTTTTGGCTTAATTTTCAACCTCCGTTGTGCTCGAACCAATGGGACGATTGTGAGTAACATTCGAAGCAAGGCATAGAAGTTTTTCATTTGCATCTCAATTTATCATTTATCTGATCAATCTCAGATTTGATCTATCGACGCAAGAAGAAGAAATCTGAGTTCTTGTTGGAAAGGAGAGAGGTGAGAGGAATAAAAAACCTGTGATATGTGTACGTGATGCGGTACCAATTTCTGTGATCTATACAGTGTTATTTTACAAAATTTCAATTTTGGAATTTTGGCTCTTGTCGAAAGTTAAAGGGACATTTAGTATATACATACAAGTTTGGATAAGCATATAAGACAACGGATGTCGAACGGAACAATCCATTCAAGACTGAGAAAATTCTTCGGAACTACCTGGTAATCTTTGACGTTTTGTACCAGGTAGGGTCCTACGTAATTCGTACAGGTGCAGGTTTTCTGTTGTACCTTCAACGTAAAACAGGACACGGAATCACATTTTATATTTGGCGGCCAATCCGAAAAGAAGTTTTTCCTCAACAATGCTGGAAGATAGCTAGTATTACTTCTTATAATTCCTACTAGAGTTTAAATTTCCTTTGATAACTTTCATACTTTGTATTTTATATTAGCAATCCGAAAACTTTGGCCCTCCAATTGATCCACTGGACCGGCAGACATACTTACTTACTTAAAGCCATTTTACACATGGTCAAGAACATCATTCTCAGTAGAGAAGCGTAGGATGAAGTCAAACTCTCGTGTTGTAAAACAATTGCTGCAGGGACCTGCGGTATTCACGATTGGTCCACTATTATTTTTTTTACACACCCATAGAATAGTGTATGTAGGTAGTATCCTTCGCTTGTTGCACTTTTTCAATCGAATATAGCGGGTACACGAAATTCCACCTCTAGTAATTTTTTTCTTCTAGTAGAGAAGCAAAGACGGGCAACACCATAGAGGTGCACAATCTTGCTCTAACTGGGAGAGAGAGAGTTTTGATCATTACAGGAGGAAGATTTGCATGTTTTTGGCTATAGAAAAACGAAATGATGGCTTTCAATTAAAACCTCGGATTTGTTTTCACTCTTCTTTTCTTTTTGGTTTATTCGCAGCACTTGAACAACAGTACCCTATGAATGGAACTGAACAGAAAAGGAGCATGGCGATACTTATCATTGCTACATCATCTGCCATCGGCGGTACACCACACGCTTGGAGCGTAGTGACTGTCATATTAATGATAACATGACAAGAGACAATTACCCATTTCCACCAAAAGGAAATGTCATGATCTACCCGTAACAATGTTGTTATTGAACCTGTATTTTGAAGACTTATCCATACTTTTAGAAAGTCTACTGTAAGTGGACCATAGTAATGAGCAGCAGTAATGATATTGTGGTGATGATGTTTTGGAGTTTTTGTTTTGGGGTGTCCTTCTTCATCAGTAGGACTGCCACGAAAATTAGAAAAGGTAGATGTTGTTGCCGAATTCTTCAAGGGTGCTACTGGTCTTACAAAGACAAACTCAGGACATTCACTTCGAACCATGGGTAATACTTTGCGATACTCTTTTTGGTGAATGTGAAAATCGCCATTACCACCAATTTCATTAATATTATCCGGTATTTTTGGACAATGTCCATGTGGACAATGAAGAACACCCAATCGAAGAGGAGGATCCAACTTGTCTGTAGTAGCCACAAGTTGTTGTAGTTGGTTGTATAATGTGATACAACGGATGCAACTTCTAACATATTTCATAATAATAATAGGTCCCTTTTGAACTTCCACCATGAAGTTTTGTGGATTTAATTCTAATCGTTTTTGAGAGAGTTGATGAAAAGCCTTTTCACAATCAAAACTTTGTGCAAATGTCATTTCAGTCGTTCTTCTTGTTGTCGATGATACAAAAGACGATGGTTCCTCACGTTGGTTATTATCATTGTCGTTGTTGTGGTTGTACATGTATCGCTTATAATTTTCTTGAACGGTAGTAAACTTTTCTCGATACATATTGCATCCATCCCATTCATCATGAATTACATCACAATAGGATACAATTTGTTCAAGTGATTGTATGGATTGATCATTGGATGCCACCATCAAAGACTTGTCCAATGTTGTTGCTGCATGTGGTGCACCTGGTGGAATATAAAGTGTTTCGCCGGGTTCCAATATCCCTTCGTAAATAATAACAGCATTATCACTCTCCAAAGTATGTAAGGGTGACTCATCTGACCATGTATCGAATGGTTTTTGAATATCACTCATGACCCATGTTGTTGTTGTCGTCGTTCCATTCGTATTAGTAGTAGGAACTTGTTTCCCTTCAATTCCAGTTCCATGACGCTGTTTTTGCTCTTGTTTTGCATCAGTCATGCCTTTTCCTGACAATTGAGAATGAACTACAGCATGGTCATGAGGTGTCATGATTCTCCATTTTTTTCGACCCACACACATGGAAGCTACAAAGGCTGTATGGGCACTATCGACATGTAATTCCGTTTGAAATCCGCCTTCTGCCAAATACATATTGTAAAATGGAACATTTTCACATTTTTTAGGATCTTCATCTGACAAATGCCGCCATAAAAACTGCGACGCAAATATATCTACCAAATGGGGTGGTATCCGTATCTTATCCAAAAGAGAAGGACAAATGTCCACCATGGGAACATCAAACATAAAACGAAGTTGGTTGGTTGTATTAGCCTCCATATTGTCCATATGTTTTTGATTGTCATTGCTAGCGCCATCATTGTCATTCTCCTTCTCATTCTTCTTCAAAGCAGTAGTACTGCTGCTCTTTGTGACATCCATCGCACCACTCCTCATGGATTTGCAAAAATTCACAAAATCAATAGTTTCGTTTGGATCACCAGCTTTCAATCCTGCCCATTGACCCGCATGGGGGTCTCTTGTTTTGACGTAATTTCCAGGAACAGTCCCATCACAGAATTGACGACTCACAATGGTTTCAAAATTCATATCCTCTGGACAAGTTGTAGCTCCACGAAGAATAATGGGTCGCTGATTTAAAAATATAGAATCAAACTCTTTGATACTTAACTCATTCACATGAATCTTAGGCAAACTTTCAAATACTGAAACTGCCTTGGCTTCCAATACTAATGATAGTACGAATACGCTGCCGACCACACCAACAACCATTTTCTCTCTGTCACCCTTCCACACCAGCTGCCGAACTCAATTTACCATAACCAGAGAAAGTTACGTATCGCAATAACTTTCCTACAGACGCAGTTACTATTATACTTGAATGGCACTTACTGCTTACGGTTGATACTGCAAAGTCTCTTTTGGGGCGGCTGTCTGCTGTCATTACTTGACAATCATTTTTTTTGGCAGTGGACACGGCAGAGAGGTTAGCCCAAAGCGGCGGGGAGACGAGATCTTTTTCAAAACACCGCACAGGCCGTACAGGTAATACCTAATACCAGTAGTACTGTACAGTGCCGGTAAGTCTGCCACTCATCGAATGGGATATTTGCAAGGGTGTATTGTTGTCTTTTTTGTAAGTAAGTGGGTGACACATACGAATTGTGCACCCCAAAAAATAGTCCAAAAACAGACAAGTCAATAGGCAGTGAAAATCAAAATTTCAAAAAAAAAAACGTAGTCGAAACACTAATTTTTTTTCCTAATTATTTACATGACTACTATTTCACTAATTCCTACTTAATTTGCATATCATTGAACCTCACACTTCATTGTCCTCACCTCTGAGATTCCTTTCTAATGCACATAGCCATAATCACCACCATATGGGCATGCCAATAAAGAGAGCAATAGAACAAAAAATACACACAAAAAAAATACAACAATCAACGTTTTCAACATACCTTTGTTGAAAGTTTGGCCAACGTTCACTATTTGAATTTACTTCTTCTTAAAAAAAATGACCATAATTCAATTTAGATGATGAATCCAATTTCAGTTTTTGTTGTAATCATGTTGGTTGTTGAGTTATGACCGAAATCATAAATTTTATGCATTAATTTGACCATCAAGGTTTTCAACATACCTTTGTTGATATCTTGGTCAAATTTCAATATTTGAATTTACTTCTTGTTACATAAACAATCATCAATCAATATGAAGT
>WKLE02000912.1:11847-25824 GCA_014885115.2 Asterionellopsis glacialis | reverse complement strand
AAATTGGTAAGTAATCATAACCTCTATTGTGCTGCCCGGTCGAAGGACTACCGGTACTTGAATACACCATCGCAATATTCAAATTTCTTTTAGACGACTTGCATTTGGAAAATCTTGTGATAAATATCCAAATATGATGTTGTGATGTTCAAATGCTATTGAAAACATTTCCTTACACGGCAAAAGAAAAAAGTCTATTTTTTATTGTGTACATGCTTCTCCATACTACAGGATTACAGTACGCGCACTTTACATCCCTGTCTCCACTCTGTTGATTAGGTCCTAAGCTGAACAGAAGCAAACTGGTCGCATTTTTCTTCTTCGTATATAATACAGTACTCCTATTATTTTTTTCATGGACACTTGAAAGGTAAGAAGCTGGGCAGGTACTGTACCAGGTAGCTGGTACAGTACTACGACAATTTCCGTAGAGGCGCATTCCCTCCAAAATAACCGTATATTAGTACATTGATCTTTTGTCAGACTGTCGCATATGTCACAAATTGCGGCAGATGCTCGTCGTTGCTTGAATACAGTAAATAACAATAGTAATTAGTGTTGTATGAAATACCTAAATATTAATCTGCATGTTCAGTAGATCTCCTGCCACGGTCTTCACCTTGTACAGAATCGACCGCTACCGTAAAACTTGTGTAGACTCAGTACATAAGTTGAGTCTCGTTAGTCAAATGGTTCATTCGGTCTGTGTTCCCCACCAATCTCCCTCCGATGCAGTGAAAACAGAACTTTGGGTACAAAATCTGCCAAAATCTGCCAGCCGCTACGGGATTCTTGTGGACAAGAACAACAAAATGACACTAACACCCAACCTCATTTTTGTGAATGACAACGGATAACTCTTCAGGATGTCAATAGGTATGTGATAATTTTCATGGTTTCATCATCTTTACCACCTATACTTACATGTTTTTTTAAAAAACTGTCACTGAATTGCAGGTGTACAACAAGAGTTTGCAAATTTTGTACGTGCCATTGCTAATGCTGATGCCACTTGGTATTCTATTGTAGACATTGACTATGATATTCCAAGTTCATAAAGGTACTCTAGATTAAGAGATATTGTTTTATTCAACAAAAAAATTGAGGTAGGACCACAGAAACATATGTTGCCATTTGAAGGTGTTAGTAAAGGAGTGTTCAATCTTGTTGCAATATCGAGAGCACCAGAATGTATCCAAATGAAATGTACAGCTAGTGATTCCAAGTGGATCCACAACTTGCTCTTTGTACTTAGTGGTGGTGGAAGTCCAGATGAACAACAACATACTCTACAAAATTTTCTTACCTGTGTCTCTCTTACAGAGAGGAATTTATAGATACATATGATGGAACAATAAAATTAAATGGATATAAACTTCCAACAGCAATAGATGGAGTTGCAACAAACGCAATTCAACCCATGTGCAACATTAACAGGACAAAAATGAGAAAACTTAGAAGTTGTCTCAGGATAGAAATAGAAGACCCCATATTTTTAAGTGAATACAAGATTAGTTAGAGAGTAAATTTGGAACATTTGAAGCCTGTTACTAGGATGCACATATTTGGGGAGAAAAGGATTCTGTAGTTGTACAAGTCCATCACAAAATGTCTGTCACTGTGGTTTCCAGACACAACTTGACCAGGATAAAAAAGAAGAATAACAAAAATAGCAGGACATACACCCACATAGGGGTGTGCATGAACTTGGACCATGGGAAGAACCATTCTCAAATTTCTGCAAATATTTTCTACTGCTACAGGAATCAGGACAGGAAAATATGTGATTACACCAGTCATGCATCATGTGCACTTGGAAATGTACACTGCAAAAAAGACAATTCAGAGATCATTAAACATACCTTTGGAGGTCTTTTTAATGAAGATCTGAACTTTATGAACATCTGTATGTATTCACCAATTGTGCCTTTTCTAGTAGAATGGAAACTGACCAATTGGTCTTAATCCCATAATTAAATTAAGATGACAGACCTTCAAACAGTTGTTTATGCCTGAGTATCCTTCATCAAACAAAGCAACTAAGTTTGGTGTGCTGATCTTTGTGAATACAGAAAAATCTTTCAAAATTAAAATGGCACTCTCTTCTCCATAATGATACAATGTTGTCTCTAAGATATGTTCTGCCTCTGTGGCCATATTGTCCACATTGTTAGGGCCTCTAGAGGTACTAGTGCTGGTCCCATAAGGCCTAAAATGCACCACACCCATCTTGTGTTCATTGGAGGAAAGGCTTAATGTATGTCCAACATTCCCTCTCTCTTGGTAGGTTAGAGAGTAAATCCCACACCTTTCACCTGTCCTCAATAAAGGAAGTGGTACTATAGGGTTGACCAGCTGTATTACTTCTGATTGGGCATTGCTCAATCATCTGGTCTTGTGCAGAGTTGTTCCAGGATTAGGTGGACCAGTCCAGTACTGGACTGCGACATAAATTTTTTTAATCAAATTAATCAAAGCTAGTAATTTTACGTGTTATTTTTTTGTGAGGACAGATGGACATACCATTTTACGGTACCAATTTCTCAACAACCAGCCATTTTTAACTAACAACCACTAGTGTAGACAAGGAGCTTCTGCATGGAACCGCACTGGTGGTTGTTAGGTAAAAACGGCTGGTTTTCAAGAAATCAGTACCGCAAACAGCACCATTTTTCAAGATTGATCGGAAGAGATCTGGGTGCAACAGCCAATTTTTGTCCGTTGAGGGAGCCTGCAATGCCCAAAAGAGCACCGGCCAGGTCGTCATTGTATTCAATGCTGATACAAGTTGGCCATGCCATAATATTATATATACATATATGATTATAAACATGATATATATTTCAGTAGTATAAAATTATTAAAATATGCATATATATATAAAAATTTTCAATGTATATGAAATTATACATTAATGATTATGTATATAATTCAAAAATCTGAATTTTAGGTCTATGTGGAGTCTACGGACTAGATGTCACAAGTTGGTCCACCTAATCCTGGAACAGCTCTGCAGTATCATAATTGTTTGAAGGATCATCATCTTTAGGAATAACATTTTCTAACTCTCTCACTACATAAGAGAGCAGTACTTTATCCACCCCAAGATGGCCATGGAGAAACTCATTTATGGTCTCCATGGTCTTTGGCCAATCCTTTGGATCTATCTTGGGTTCAATTGATGGATTTGAATGATCCTTCTCATTCAACTTGGTCTCAGCTATCATAGAGATGGCATTACCAGGAGCTGGCACTATTGCCAGTTGTCCTTCTTTATTGGCTCATGGATTGGGAATCACACCCCTGGTTTTCTTACAACCTATCAGAGTCCTTCAATGTCCTCATCAGCATAAAGTACACATAGTTCATCTAACAAATTGATTCCCCTGATTCTCAGTGATTTCAGTTGCAGCACTGATGGTGAATCTCATTTGCACAAGCAATGCTCTTGTTGCTGTTATGTTAGCCATGGTGGTATGTTCTGTCCTTCAACCTGTATGGTTTGGTTTGTTGTTGCTCCTGCTCAAACTGGAGGAAAATGTGGCAATGTACCTACAGGTCCTTTGATTCTACCACACACCATTCAAGTTGGAGGTAATATGCAGTTTGCAAAAGGATCAACAGTCACTAATCATATGTAATAACTGTAATGACTTTGTAATTAATGATCATGTTTTGGAGCAGATGGCATTAGCCAACAACTTCAATATTAGTCAACAAATTCCAATGCGCAGCCATATGCAGGATATAAGGTATCTTGTTTTGTCAGCATTGTATGAGGTAATTCTATGATGCCCAGTGCCATATCTATGGTGCTTATGTCACTTTGGGTTCTCATCACACATCATGCCTACAAAATCATTATCAGCCATCAACCAGTGAAATAAAATGTATCCCAATGCATGGCCACTCTAAATAGCAGTGGGTTTCACATGGGAATATTACTTAAGTGCTACATGTCTAACCAGTCCACTACAAAGATTACATACTGGAGGTTTATGATTGTTGGTTAGGATTCTTTGGTGAGCGCTTCTCGCTTGTTTCCTCCTCCTCCAATGACAGGAGTTAGGCCAAGGTGTCCCTTGAAGTGCGTTGCATCATGCAACCATGGTGTCATGTCTAAATGGTCCATTAGATGTCCGTAAAGTGACACTCAACATTACGACATTTGACAATTGAATTGACGCCTAGGATTGATTGGTCCTCAACGACTACATGATGTATCTGACATTTTCCTTGTCTGGCATTTTCCCACTTGTGGCGGTTCCGCCTAAAAAAAACACCAAAAAAAAACACTAAAAAAACAACTCTTCGTGCGCGCACTTTTGGCATCGTGCATCGTGTCATCTCAGCGACCCCCACTCTCTCTCTCGTGTAAATGAACATCGAAACGGCTCGGATTTGGTGGTCATTCGGTCGCATTCCGTTCTAAAGAGAGGTTTTCTCGTATCATCCTGTGGGTGTAGAGGGAATGATGGCATCAGCACGTCGTCATGTAGCACCCAAAGTACAAGAATACGGCGCTGAAATTGTTATAGAGAATGAAGAGACGTTAGGTATCTGCATTCAAGGATGGGAAATCCGTACAGGACAGGGTTCGATAGCCAATGAGAGTAGTTTGCATCATTGCACAGAACTTTGCCAAGAAATGTCACAATATGCAAAACAAAAGAATACCCAACAACGACAACGACGACTGTGTCTTCCTGAAATGGTGTTTATGGATGCTCACATTTCCCTCAAAAAGAAGAAAAAATCTCAAAATACGTCTACTACTACTACCAACAACAATGACATCTTCTATCTGAGATTGGATGCTACAAGTGCCTTGACGGAATGGGCACAAGCTCACCAAGAAATTGAATTGGAAGATCCAGGAGAATTTCGGGGTGTGTCTGTACTAAAATCTTTGGATGCAGAGCAATGGCTGTCGAAAAAACCACTTACGAATAATGCAAGTCTCTTTCATTATGATTGGAGTTTCAGTACACCATATGTGGGTGGTGATGGTGACAGTGGCATCAGCATCAGCAGTAGTAATCGTCATGATGCTAATGTTGTTGGGGAGTCCTTGTCGTCACCCAGTTCCAACAGCCCTGATGGGTGGCAAAGTCTGAGTGAATCAGGTATGCCCATGCATTTGTTACAAGATCGTTCAGTCCCTATTCTATATTTTGATCAACTTGTTTTATATGAAGATGATATGCATGATAATGGTCAAGTGTCTCTGACAGCCAAAGTTCGAGTCATGCCCACCTGTGCCTTTATTCTGATACGCCTTTGGGTTCGGATTGATGGTGTATTACTACGTGTACGAGAAACAAGAATAATGGTGGAATTTGAATCCTCTAAAATATATAGAGATGTAGCGTGGAAGGAATGTAAATGGAGAGATTTAGATTCTCATAATTTACCGACCGATGTACGAGCGTGGAGACATGATGGAGTTGTGGAAAGTGCTGGATGGCATTCGCTCTTGAGTCGGTTGCCCCATATTGCACTACCTCCCAATTTGGATGCCCATTCTGTTATTTCTATTTTGGAAACCGATGAATCAGCTGATCATTCTGATCCGTAGTCTAGAGCTATAAGGAGTGCAAAATTTTGTTACAACACTTGTGTTATTTCATTCGTTCCCTAAATTTCATTCCCTCTGGTAGAGACAGAATTCAGATATGGCTTGTATTCGATGAAAGCGCGCAACTTATCGGTGTGGCTGCCTTTCCAAACATGATGTGTCAAAGTATGAAGCATCAACATCCAGTTGGTCATCAAAGGTTCTCCGCATTTAGCATTATTTTTTTGTTTATTTGAGATTCGATAGAGTTGTATGAAATAATATACTTTTTAATTTATTGATATAAGTGGTAAGACATGACAACTATATAAATAGCCATTGGTTGCGTCTATCGTCATCTAACTTTTAAAAAATAAACAAACATCTTGTCCCTGGACTACAACATGATGCATTTTAAAATAATTGCATAAAAAAGGCAGGTAGATTTATATTTTACAATGTAAAAATAATGCATTTATTTTACAGTGGCTTATTACTTTCGTCAAATACCATGAAAGTATAAAACACACAAAAAAGTCTTAGACCATTGCAAAATAAATTTCACTGCTGGTTGCCCACTCAAGAAAATTGTTGAAAACCCACAATGACTGTGTGAGTATCTTTTTAATATTCTTGACTGGCAGACTTGTGCTTGGATCCAGCAACCTTCTTGGGGAGAAGGACAGCATGGATATTTGGCAATACACCACCAGATGCAATAGTCACAGATCCCAAAAGTTTGTTTAATTCTTCATCATTCTTGACAGCCAAGGTAATGTGACGAGGGACGATACGGCTCTTCTTGTTATCACGTGCAGCGTTACCAGCAAGTTCTAAAATTTCAGCACACAAGTATTCAAGGACAGCGGCAAGGTAAACGGGGGCACCAGCTCCCATACGAGTAGCATACTTGCCCTGACGAAGGTAACGTCCAATACGACCAACGGGAAATTGAAGTCCAGCCTTTGAAGAGGAACTCTGACTGGTCTTTTTCTCGCCACGGCCTCCCTTTCCTTTTCCTAGAAAGTGATGAAAATAACATTATTGTATACCCGGCAGCGGGAATCAACGAAAAAAAAAGAAACCTTGTGAGATACTGTACAAGAACATTCTAACATAAATTTGGGTAATTTTCAATGTTCACGAATATCCCATTGGAAAAAGCATTCTTAATGCGGATGTTTCTTCTCCTTGACACATGCTCACATACCTTTTCCTGACATGGTGCTTGCTGTGATCTATCTAAAAAAAACAACGGTTTCGAAAGTGCGACGAATTTCAAATCTAATTCTTGTCATGCGACACTCCTGTTCCGAAAGCATGTGGCGCGACCGGGATCTTTCAATGTAGATATTTTACGTACGATGCCAGTACTGAACACTACGTCTCAAAAAGTGGCGCGACACTCCCGATCGAGTCAATTCCTATTGTTGTGTTTCAATGCTCGAATCCACGGAAGGACATTTGCACCCCAGAAATGGATTGCTCTCGAAGAGACATTATTATTATTTTTTCCCGTGCCTCCCTCCTTGTTGTGTTTTCAGTTTTCAGACACACACGACGAGAAAGGTCCCAACAAACGCAAGGGAGCAAGCAAGCTAGAGGGCAACACTCACTCACAACACCAAGAACAGCAGTGCATCAGCCACCCTGCCACCTACACATCATAATCGAGTTGAGCTTGCTTTACTTGCTCTTTGTGATTCACATCTTTGACGACCAATTGATATACATCAAAATAAGAACAATAATAATAATAATACTATGAGTGGTACAGACGGTGGTGGTGGTGGAGCAACAGGAGGAGCAAGTGGGGATGATAATGATTGTGTCTATGTGAAACTTGTGAGTGCGGAAGGACACGAATTTTTTGTAGAACGGAAAATTGCAATTGCAGGAAGCGTTACCATCCGTACCATGTTGGAAGGTCAATTTCGCGAATCGAAAGAAAATATTATTCGTTTTCCTGATATTACCGGATACATTTTAGAACGAGTGGTCAAGTATTTGTGTTACAAGGCACAACACAGTCATTCCACAACACGCATTCCCGAATTTACAATTGAACCTGAAATTGCTCTGGAACTTATGATTGCATCCAAATATTTGGATTGTTAAGAGGGGTATTTACAATAGACGGGTGTATCTAGGATTGTAGGAACACAAGTTTAAAAATAATGATACGGAAGCATGTTTTTTTTTTCTTCTTGGGAAAACCGATGACTGTTATTATTCCAATCTTATACTTGTGTGAAATCTTCCTGGATTTTCAAACATACAAGTTCGAACACTCAAAAACTACCTTCTTTTTACTTCCATGCCATGGGACAACGTACTAGAGTTTCTGTTTTTTCAATGCCTATAGTTTAATTGATAACACTATATTATAAAATGAAATGTACAATTTATAGTCTGAATTTTATTTTTCTGTTTTTTTTGCTCCATATGTTACTACCGTGACGCATATCTAGTACGATACGATGCTTCCCACCCATTTTTTTTTTGGTTAGTTCTTGTGCCTTTTTTCTAAATACAAACTACTCATTCTATATCTTCTCAAGTTAGAACAAGAGGTGTGTCCAATTTAACGTTAGCAGCAGTCTTCTTCTTCTTTTGATAGGAAGCCTTGGTCATGTAGTATACAATAATGGATGCTACAAGTGTAATGGTGGAAAGTGCAAAGAGGATTTTAGTCCCCATATCAATAGCACCTACATGTGACTTGGAGAATACATTGTGAGAGTAATACTTGTCACCTGCTGTTTCTTCCGTATATCCAGATAAATGTAATTCCTCCAAAGATCCCTGTTGAGTACCCAACGTGTAATCTTGAAATGTAGCCGTCATCAAATTCGTCTTGGCCATGAATTTCATACACTATATATAAAATAAATGTATACCGTAAAAAATAATAGAGTAGTAGTACGTGTAAAATCCACAATACAATTACATTGTTAGTATAAAATGAATATATTCCTTCTCCTTTCAACAAACAAACAAAGAAACAAAGTAAATAAAGTAACAAAAACAAATTCTATGAAAACACGTACCTGATTGACATTGGTATATCCAGCATCATCATTACAATCAAAGTCATCTTGATCATTACCATTGTATCCATCATCAAAGTATCCATCATCAAAATATCCTTCATAACGATCTCCCTTGCTGGCATCATCATCGGCATTCCATCCAACATTTCCAAGGTTTGCAGCTACACAGGGATGACACACCTTCCATACATCAAAGTGTTTAGTCCATTCATCCAAGGCTTGTGACAAGGAATATTCGGCATAATAGGGTGTAGCATCATCGTCGCCACTGTCATGACTCGCTTGGGACAAAATATTACCACCCAATACACTGTCCAAACTTGACCACCCGCCGTATTCTTCAACACATTTCGTATCTTTATAAATACCAATTGTCATGCCACCATCACTCAAGGGTTTGAGTGCATAATACAAGGTATTGCCCAAAGTATCGGTTGATCCAGTATCGCGACAACCACGGGGAATGTTACGGGATGCCGCTTGCATGAATTCATAGGCATTGGAATCCCATACACAGTATCCCGTATGTTTAAATAATTGATCAAACCATTCATCATAGTCGGCATGCTTGAACAAACCTAATAATTCAAATTGTGTATCTTCTTCATGACAATCCATCTTGGCACATCGTGCACCATCACCATCACCGTCCTTGTCACCACTACCTGCTTCACCATAATTACAGGATGTAGCATCCCATTGATTATTGTACGTATCATAATATTGGTATTCACCAATTCCACCACCTTCATAGTATGGATCAATGTACTTTAAGAAAAGAGAGAGAGAGAGAGAGGTAAAACAAGAATCCATGAGTATTAAGGGAAGTGTGATTGATATCTCCAACCAGACTTTTTTTCTACTTTTTTTTCTTTACAACACACAACAACAATCATGTCTACTTACAGCTGCCCACATTAAGTAACGTTGACATCCATCATCTTCATAATCTTGACTGTTACTTCCATGAGAACCTTCATCATCATCTGGATGTCCATAGGCTCCACGAATAAATTCATTACAATCAATCCACCATCCTACAAATCTCCATGCTTGTTGTCCTTCATCAAATTCAATGTCGGTACCTTCAATGAATGGGTTGGCTTCGTAAAAGGTCGTGGCACCGTAACTGTTACCCTCTTCTTCTCCAGCATTATTGTAATTGGCAGCTAAAATACGTGTTGCATGTCCAAAGGTATATCCTGGACCAGGTTGGAATTCAACACCATTGTCCAAGGTTACCCAATCTTTACCTGTATCAGGTACTTGAGCTTTTGATATCATGCCAGGTGGGAATTTATGTCGAAGCAAGGGTTGTTGTGGATCATCATCATTATTATTATTATTAGTAGTAGTAGTAGTCGTAGTACTTTTCCCTTCTTGAGGAGTCGTGACACTAGCACTAGCAGAAGCTGCCACCAATAAACAGGAAAGGACCACAGAAGACAGCCTTGATGACCGTATTATGTTTTGAGGAAGCATCATTTTTAAAATGAAGGCTTTGTACAGAATTAAATCGATAGAGTTAGGTCGAAAACAAGTCACCGATGACGACTCTTACTAGTCAATAGATTCTATCAATGAACTTGACACTGATGAAACAAGGTACTAGAGGACTAAGTCGAATGTGACAAGCTACTTTTGCTGCTCGTGTTGACCGTTAGACAGATATGGGTGACCACCTGCTTGACAGAAAGCTAGTCTCTCTAGAGAGTAGCGAATCCCTTGTATTACGAACACGCTCGAATATAACTTTGGCTTTGGGTGTTAAATTTTTTTTCCCGCGCCATTCAAGTAGGAGATCTCGATATGTATTTAATATGTGCTACACTACTGTACCAGGTATGTGAGCGAGGATTTTTCAATCTTGGAAACGGATGGATGTCTAGTTTAGAAGCTGGAACAAACTAAATTCATTCATACACGATAACATATAATACTGCATTTCTTCTAACCGTTGTGGAGGACTCTTCATTAAGTATAAAACAAGTTTATTTGTAGTCTTATGTATATGAATACTAAACATACAGTTTATAATTTATACATGAACATAGCATTATTTTTAAATTATGCGTCCAATGATACTTATGTAATCTATCGCCGAAATTTCAAAAATACGAAAATCGTGTGTGTTTCGTTGCCGGCTACCGTACATTTTGCCTATGACATGGTAAATTCGCTAATTTGTATCACATGTCAATGCGCCATAATTCTCTTTTTACACGATAAACATAGCACGATCATAATACCGGGTAGCTCCTAGAGTCCACGAACAAGGCCAACTACTCTAGACTAACTAAACTAACTAAGAACCGAACAACAATCTTTGTGCGGTGATTTCTCGCTCTCTGCTAGAGGGCCTACTCTCAATCAAGTCATCCTTGTGGGGAAGGGATAGAGCAGTAGTCTAGCTACAACAACAACAATAATAATTACCAATAGCGAACAAAACAATGGTTGCTATAACTCATCACCGACTGATAGTATCTACAGTATTAGCTTTGGTAGTGGGTACTGCTATTGCGGAGAAAGATGGCAATGCGTATCCATGGGGAACAAATCCAAATGTACAAGCACAAATGTATTGGAGAGATGCATCCAATATCTTGGAAGATTTAGATCAATTTGAATCCTTGTTTATTCGTGTTCATGGTTGTGTGTAAGTTAGTTTATTTCATTTCATTGTCGCTTGTAGATGAAGTGAAAAAAGAAATGCTCCCTTTTGTAGAGAAATGGATTTTAAATTTAATACTCATTAATCTCCTTCATTTTCCTTTTCCCATTTCTCTCTTTTCATTACACCCCCCACACCGTACAGATGGAGTCCATACTATGATGCTGATGCACACGACGATGATGACAACACTGATGATGATGGTGATGAGGCAGCCCGTGATGGTGATGAAAATTGGTATTTGTACAGATCACAATCCTTTCGTGCCAATACAGCCTTTTCCCTATATGGTAATTTAAAGGGTGACATGAGACCTGGTCGACATTGTAGCAAGGCCACCTACATTAATTCATTCTTTACCTTTGAGGGTGCAGCAAAATTTTCAGAATTGTTTGGTATCTATGATGATTTGGCAACATCCGAATGTGTCGAAGTCGAGGAGGATAGTAATAGTGGAAGTGGTGATCGTCTTCGTCGTCGTCTTTCCGGAAGTGGCGATGATGGTTATTCTGCCACAATGGGGTGCTCTGCCTATGGTGACTTTGAATGGGCAGAATTTGCCAATGGATATTGTGATGGTCATTACTACATGAATGCAACTGATACCATGCAAAGTTACAATAAGAAAATGTTGGGAGGAAACTTTAATTGTAGAAAGGTTTACAGCCGTTGGAGGAATATTCAAGGTCGTAATTTGGAAGATGCTGCTGGTGATGATGACGGTGCTGCTGCCAACGACGATGCTGCAGCTGCTGCAGATGACGCCTATGTGGCGGATGACTACGCAGCTTATGGAGACGATAATGTCACCTATGTCGATGATGATGAGTATGGTGGAAATTACAGTTCCATTGGTGAATTGGTCCTTGCCTCTAGTTCTGCGTGTGACATTAATCAATACCCCAACGGAGTTTGTCCTGATCCGTACGGTTTGAAAGTGGCGTACCAGAGAGCCATGGAAAATGCTCGTACGGGAAGGAACAATTCCACTCCCATGACTCAACGAGTTATGCAAGTCTTGTCTTGCCTATTTTTACTCTTTGCGGCCTCCCTATTCCTCTCGGTATACTTTAAGAAAACTGAAAAGGAACATGGCTACGTAAGTAACGACGACTACATGTTACGAGAAGACAAGGACGACAAGACTGGTGGTGGTTCTCCAGGGAGGAAGTCTAGAAGATCAAGGAAATCTGGAAAGAGATCACCTAAAAAATCATCCAAGAAAACGCCAGAAAAATCACCAGAAGCCTCCTTGGAAGAACCTACTCTTGACGAACCCTTTGATGTAGCATCTCCCGAAGCTGCTGCCGACGAGGAAGCAGCTGCCGTCGTGGAATCTCCCAAGAAAACCAAGAAGAGTGGTTGGTTCGGAAAGAAAGAAGAAGTTGTAGAAACAACGGGACCAGCTGCCGGAACATTGGCCTAGAATAGAAACGACTATAGAAAGAGAGAGACAGAGAGCATTGGAATATATGAGCCTATCTTGATTGATCACAATAATTAATGCCTTGGGAGAACCTACTGTATTTATTCTTTAATATTTTATTAAAAAAAATGTTTGATACCATATTTGAATGCAATAATAATAATAATAATAATCATGAAATGATACTTTCCCAGTATCCCTTCATTTTGTCTTTCTTTGTAATGCGATACTGTGTTGCATAAGTAGGTGTTTCAAAGAAAAAGACGAACGACAAGCGTGTGTTTCCATTTTTCTTGTTTGTTTCTTCATTTGATACTGCTTCCGCTGCTTTCAGTACACGATGCTCATGTGTATCGTTCATTTTCAGGGGCATGAAATATAAATCACCTGATGTCGGTTGAATTGCTTCGATCTGTCTTGTCTTGGTATCACGGAATTCTACCACCCCCCTTCGTCCCAAACTAAGAACAAAGATATGTCGTCCATAGGTATCCTTATGCCAGACTATATGATGAGATGGGTCTTGAAAACGATTGCAATACACTTCCGCAATCTTTCCATCAAATTTGAGTTCAAGCTGCAAACAAAGTGTCTCAAGGTACGTCAGTCCAGGACTTGCAGCAGCACGCCTTGCTTGGGATGCATCTCGGCGGTCGTAAAAAAATGCATGTTGTGGCTGGACAGTTCCATACAGTTTGGGTTTGATATCCCATGGGAAGCGATCGCTGTTCAATACTTCTAGTGCTTCCTGGGATTGTTCCGGAGACAAATACCGCTCAAAGAAGACAAGGCCTCCACACACCTGCTTGCCCTCCTGAAGCTCATCAAGAAACTTTGTTTTCGATGAAGAAGACACCATCATGTTGACTTGTTTAGCAAAAGTAGTTGAAAGTAGTGTGTTGTGGTACCGGTACGACTCGACAGTTCCTTCTTATCTGACTCCTGCCAAAATATGGCACGATTCGATTCAAATCTCGAGCATAGATTCGTGCAGAGCGAAAAGATGTTTTGACACTCTGGAAAAGACACGACAATTACTGTACCGCACGGCGCGGCGATGGCAGTTCGTGTACGTGGTGGTGACCATATATGCTATCAAGACAACATCAAGAGACAAGAGATGATGATCAGATGCGATCAGTAACATGTTAAATGTATGATATGCACTACTAGACTAGTCCGCACTGCTGCCAGAGTTATTGTGTTGCGAAGTGCTATCTAGTACTTGGAATTCTTGGACACTACCCAAAGTGAGCTGTTGATACTT
>WKLE02000906.1:624-14132 GCA_014885115.2 Asterionellopsis glacialis | reverse complement strand
CTGTACTTTAGCATTGACAGCTCTACTAAAGACTTTTAAACAGTTGAAGGACCAAAGCAGAATTGACAAGAGAATGGGAATTGGACAAAAATTAGAACGATTCGATCGTCACAGTTCTGTATCGAATGAATTTCGTGTCCGTACAGCACAGGGTGCGTTATTTAGTATTATTACGATAGTGGCTATAGGATATTTGGTGTATACGGAATTATTATTTAATTTTGAAACCATAGTGGAAGAGCGTACACATGTCAATGCCACAACACCAACAGGATTACAAATTGACTTTGATGTGACATTGCCCAACATACCATGTGCCCTCTTGCATATTGATGCCAATGATCCCACAGGGCAACCACAATCCTTACATTTAAATCGTAAACGTCGCGTGACCAAACAACGTATTTCACCGGATGGCACGTACATTGGACGGCACAATGAGTATAAAAAAAGTAGCATTGATGATTTAACAAAGTTGGCCAAAGTTGCTGGAAAACTTCCAAATACAGTCAAGGCACCTCATGAAATAGAAAATGAAGAAAATGATGTCAAGGAAGACTCAACTGATAGTGAAGATTATTGTGGTAGTTGTTATGGTGCTGCAGATGAAGATGAATGTTGTAATACATGTGATGATGTCAAACGTGCGTACGAAACAAAGGGTTGGCATTTACGTGACGTAAAAGACATTATACAATGTCAAAATGAATTAACAGACAAAGAAGAACAGGGTGAAGGTTGTCGTGTCATTGGGAATGTTGCCTTGAGTACTGGTGGAGGCAATTTACACTTTACACCTGGACGTGACTCTGAAAAAGATTTAGATAATGGTGATATTACAAGTTTTATGAAGTTCTTATTTAGTTCCTTTGAAACCTTTAATGTTTCACATACCATCAATCATGTAGGATTCGGTACAAGCTATCCAGGTGTGGTAAATCAACTCGATGGTATATCTAAAACAATTGAGGATCAGCATGGAATGTATCAATATTACTTCCAGGTACGAAGATGTCGTTTGGATCTGCCAATCTAGTGCTTTTCGTAACTTTAACTCATTTTTTGTTGTGTCGTTTTTTCATTAATAATTTCCATCCACCGTTCTAGGTTGTCCCCACCTTGTATAAACGATTAGATGGGACTGTCATTCAAACAAATCAATACAGTGTCACGGAGCATTTACGGCATGTAGATCCTGGATCAAATCGTGGATTACCAGGTGTTTTCTTTTTTTATGAAGTATCAGCACTTCATGTGGAGATTGAAGAAACTCGACGTGGATGGATTAAGTTTTGTACAAGTGTTTGTGCTATTGTAGGTGGTGTTGTGACTGTCATGGGACTGTTGGATCAATTCGTGTACAATGCCAATAGTGCTCATGGACAAAGTGGACTTGTGGCATGATGGAACATGTTAGATTTTGGACGGGAAAAATAGTTGAATTGTTGTTTTTAACAAAATACTATTGTCAACAACGAGATATGCCTCATAATTACTTTAGAGCATCTACCATTTTTTAAAAAAGCAGAAAATATAAAGCGCCTGAAATGTTGATTTACACGTATGATGAATAGATTACTTTATCCGTTACAGGTTGTCGTTATCCTATCCTTCATTGAGACTGGTGCCATCTTTTTGGTAAAACGTTCGTCCTGCGCTCTGTCGTTGAGAAGAATCAAGACTGGGTTTCGTTTGCAATCCGTTGTACAACAGGAAGTGTTTGAGGTGTAGTTTCGTCTAGTGCAAGGTTAAGAATCTGCTGAGCTACATATGGTGGAGTATTGAAGGATCCTTTTTCTTTGATCTCTAAAAATTTATTGACCATTGGAAAATCTTCTTCGGTAGAACTTCGAATCATTTGTTGCATCTCTGTATCTATAACACCTGGTGCAATAGCATAGGCTCGTAATTTGGTTGACGCCTTTTCTTCTTCCAATACACATTCTGTAAGACGATCTACAGCAGCCTTGGATGAACAATACGCACCCCAACCAGCATATGGTTTTTGTGCTGCACCACTCGAAATATTGACCAAAGTAGAAGGGGTCGAATCCTCCTCCTTCTCCTCTTGTTCTCGGACATGATTGACAAAACTTTTAGTACCATTAAACACACCTGAAAGATTAATTTGGATATTTTTTTCAAAATCTTCCAGTTTCGTCGTACGGATAGGACTCATAGGATCCAAGATTCCAGCATTGTTGATCCAAAGGTCAATTTTACCAAATTTCTGTACAACTTGATTTGTAAAATCAATTACACTTTTTTCATCACAAACATCTACAGTTGCAGACAGTATGCGATCTGTTTCTTTTTGACTTTTGGATAATGACTCCAATAAAGATGGCATCGATCCAGATCGAGAACATAATCCAAGATTATAACCCTTTTCAAAGTAGAATTTGGCCATACCAGCTCCTAATCCACGACTTGCTCCTGTAATGACAATCGTCAAGGACATACTTTGAAGTTTTTTTGTTTCAATATGATTATAATTTTATGAGCGACTTGTGAGAAAAGATTGGTGGTTCCTTTTCCCTGGAGCACAAACGCGGTTCCTTGTGGTCCTGTTGTGATCTTGGGTGTGCTGGCGAGGTGCGATTTTTTCTCGAGCAATTTTGTGATGCTTTTTTTTGTTCTCTTATTTTTTGCCCTGCATCGGAGGGAACAAACATAAGGCGAGTGAGTGATAGACAGACAGACAGCTTCAATCAAATTAACTCGCACCCTTTCACTTTTTACTCTTCGTGTTGGTCTTTCTTTGGAGGGAGACACGCACCCCGAGCAGGGGTCATCCTGGGGGGATCTTCAAACCCCCACCCTAATCCATCGACGAAATGGACATTTAAAAAACAAGTATTTACAAAAAATAATAAGGATAAGGGAGGGTGTTTGAGGTTCGCCAGGAAATTGGGATACCACACGAAATCTTCCCAAAAGCTTGGCTTTACCATTAAAAATTACATTATAATAGCTTGTTACTATGAACCGTTGTCCATCGAAGATAATTCGATATGCTGTTCCAAAGTTCATTTTCTGATTCACAGTATATTTTTCATTTGAGCAGACGTGGCCTTCTGCACTTGATAGGCTTACACGAGTTAGCATGCTAGTAAGTGCGTGCCAAAATGCATTCAAAAACTTTTCTACAGTTGTCATCTTCTGTAGTCTCCTATTGTGTTCGCTATGTAATATACTCAAGTAATATCTAGATAATCACGTCGACAGCTTGGACAAGTGGAATGTGTCATTAACCAATCTACAATGCATTCTTTATGAAAGCCGTGGACGCATTGCTCGTTTGGCGACCAACATACTTCTTCTCCTTCCTTATAATCCATCAAACATATATCGCAACTTGTTGGGGTTTCAACATCTGATGATATTGTAGTCCATGAACGTAAGGAGTTCGCGACTGCACGTATAACAAAGTTACGTTTTGGACGATTGATATCACGACGAGTAGAATTTGTAGACTGAAGAGTCTCGGCAATACTTTCTGTGCCATCCATAACACCACTACTAGCACTAGTAATGGTCGGATTGTTATTGTTGTCAGAGTTGGTCTCACCTTGTTCAGTAGTACTATTGTCGTGCACAACAGATTGTCTTTCTGAAAATTCAATCGATCTTTTCGAATTTTTGGCATCATCATTACTATTATTGGCCAAAACTTTGCGAATGATTAATCGTTCTTCAATGGACGCTTGTCTAGCTCTTTCAATATCATCGGCATCATGGGATGTGCTGGTGACTGCAACATTGTTGTTGATGATGATACCGTCATCATTAATTTTGTTAATAATATAACACCCAAGCAAGATGATAAATAAAAAAATGATTGCACCTCCAAAAAATCCAGCGGCACTAATACCAGAATTATCACCATTGTCAAATACTGTGTCATCATATGTATCAAATACTATATCATCATATATGTTAAATACTGTGTCATTATATGGTGAAAATGATGGGTCGCGACTGGTGTAAGCTTGAACATCAGTTGAAATCGAAGCAAAGAATTCAACATCCACATAAAAGCCATAGTTGGAGTCTCCTTCAAAAATCAGAACATTATTGACTTTGATTTCATAGCGAACACCTCCATCCCCAGATAAACCGTAAATCGACATTAGGCATTCGGCATTTTGTTCAACTTCATAAGTGGCTTCACGAGTGCCCAACAAAGAACCAGAGTCTTCGTATGTGAAATTATTACATATCAGGCTATAACGCGAGGAAACGTAATACTTTTCTGAATCGAATCTCAGAAATATTTCAGACCGCTTGGAAGTATCTGAGACTGCAGGTACGAAAGTAGGTGAAAATGTAGGTGAGAACGTAGGCGTGTAAGAAGGAGGAGATTCTGACGGAGCAGGTGTAGGTGTGTTGGATGACATCCTTTCCTTTTGTATTGTGTAATTCTTAGGATTGGTTTATGAAGTCAGGTGCGGTTTCTTGTACGATCTGACTGATGTGCGGGCGGGAAAATGCAAGCTTTAGACTTCAGACTTTCAGGCAAGGTTCCAAGCAAGATTAAAATGAAACCGACCACGTCCTAAAGAACTGCGTGCAGTCTAAAAAAGAGTTGTTCTGATGACATAAATTCTCGTAGATTCTCTTGCAGGAATAGAATGGACGGTGCGAATTACCAAATGGTTACTTCGCAGTGTCCATAGAATTGAGTCGTGTTTTACCAAGAGAATCTATGTTATTTAAGTATCATCTCTTGGCTAAATGGTAAAGTACTCGTACGCCGCCCCTTGATTTTTTCTGTACGTACAGTATCCGTTTTTTGTTCTATCTTTGTGCCCATTATTTTGCATAAGAAGTATTTTGTCGTGGTGCTATCCTTAATCGTCGAGGAGGGGCGTCAGTCCGTGAGTTCCCTGCGGCTCAGGGGTGGGGAGACACGCCAGACTGTAGACGGACACGAAAAAAGCCGATGATGGCCGGCCCTGATATCTCGACAGATCTAAACACATCCACCAGCATCCAACAACTAAGCCATAAAAATTACACCAACGCTAGAGGTTTCTTCATGAGAACTGTCAAGCATCAAAGCAATTAGAGTCTTTATGACTTACACTTTTCCTGTTTTTAAAAGATAAAAGAGATTGCAGCACTGTAGACAATCCTATATTAAATTTTACTTGGAATGAGACGTGAAAATTGGCACCACAAAAAAAGATTGATATTACTCCACAATTTGCGAAATTGACATTTAAATCCCATCATTAATTTCATTATTTCGCCATCCATCACGTATTTCTTGTAATAATCACAATGAGTGACCATCAACAACAAGAAAAAGAACGAGGTGACAAAGCAATATCATTAGAGCCAAGTGATCCATACGCCACTCTAAAAGTAGATCGAAATGCATCCGATGAAAGCATTCAACGATCATACAAACTTCTATCACGTACATTCCACCCGGATAAGCAACCACCGGGAGAAACCCGCGAAGCTGCACAAGAAGTTTTTCTTTCCTTTAAAAATGCATGTACGTCTATAATATGTCTATATCTTTACAAAGAATTCCTCAGAGAACAGTACATGTTCTTCACTTATCAAGACATTTTTTTCATGAACTTCAGAACAAACCTGACCCACGATTTTTCCTATGTTTTTGTTCTATTTCTCGTCATTATTTCTACACTCGATAGATGATATTTTAACAGATCCTGTGCAACGGCAGGCATATGATGAACATGGATTTTTTGGTGTGAATGTTGTAAAGAAAAGTATAAATATGCAAGAAAAGGACCCAACATCCTTGTATGCAACCTTGTTAAAGTTACACCAATCCAACAAACAGGAAGAGGCGCGACTCTTGTTAAACGAAGCGTTACAGCAATTGGATTTTGAAATGCAAAACCGTCAAGTTCAATTTTCATCGGCATTGGAATTTCCCTGTTCAACGGTCTCTACTACATTTTTAGGAGAAGGATCGGAAACTCTGACAGTACCAGAACTGCAGGGAGCACGAATGTCATTCTTTGTAACGTCTGCACCACCGACAGTTTCGACAACAACAGCGTCACCGGACAGTAATGGTACGAATGGTTCTTCCAATAGTAAGTGGAGTGTAAGTATTGGTGGGAATACGAACATTCAAAACGGAAAGGGTGAGGGGAGTGGTCAACTGTCGATTGATTACCGACCAGTTCAAGCGACTAATATAACATGCGACTTGGATTTGAGTAATCCTCTCAAAGTCTCGGTGGGTACGACACGAAAATTTCAAAGTCGGACAGTTGTAACAACCAAAGTTAGCACAATCCCCAAAACCAATACACTAAGTTTGTCACTTATATCACAACGAGCATTGTTTGAAAACAATTTATTAGGAACATGTGCGTTAGGGATGGGTACAGACTTGGCAATTCATTATTACTTACTTTCCTGCACGACCTTATGGGAAGATTATCCTCAAATTACAGCTAAAGTAAATCTTGGTGTGGATTCACATCCTGTCAAGTTGTCAGTCAAGCACCAGTTTGGTAGCAACAGTGATGACGATGACCAACAGCGTGATGGAGTGGTATCCTACGCTTGGGGTCCTATGGGAGTAGATATGAAAGCTGTCTTAAATCGTGCAATATCTTCCTATTCTTCGTTTAGTATAGGTTTGCAGCATACGACACGGAAGGGTTTGACATGGTTATTAGCCTTAAAGCGAGGTGACATTACCTTTCGTATACCTATTCATGTGAGTACCATTGCCAGTCCAGGCTACTCCTCCAAGGCCCTGATGTTGTCGTTTTTATCGGGACTTATAGATAACGCTATTGCAGAAATAGTTCAGGATACAACTAATTCAGCTATTGCAAAGACTGTTGATCCGGAATCAAAAGAAGAAGTAAAACGGGAATCATCCCTTATGAGTCTCGACAAATCCAAACAAGATGCTGAACTTCAAACACAACTCATGATGACTACAGCCAGGGCATGTCGTGAAATAGAACAATCAAAAGATGGTTTAGTAATTTTAAATGCAACCTATTGGATACAGGGAAGAAAAGAATCATTGGATGTTACTACACAATTACAATTTTGGGTAAAAGATTCATGTTTAAAGTTACCACCAACACCTAAGAGTCATTTACTTGGATTTTACAGTCTAGTGCCTTCAGGGGCAACAGCTAGTCCGTCCGGAAATTGGTGGAAAATGTTGACGTGGCAAGGACTGTCTAATGCATTCAGGACCGATCGACAGCCACAACATTGGCCAGAAGAAACTGTTCCACAGCTAACAGTACGGTATGAATCTAAGGGTGGAGTGTACGAAATTACGATATCAGATAATCAAGAACTAATCCTTCCGCAGTCCGGTGCTCTGTTTTTGGGTCGTCGAGGTGAAGTCCTGTGAGGATACGTAGAAGAAGCAAGATAAAGGAAGAGAAAGAAAACAAAATGTAAAGATCGGACAGGATACTCGTAGTAATTGTACTAGTCTAGAAAAGTAGTTTTGGAATACCAAACCCTCAGTAAAAATCTCAACTTGATTTAATAATATTAAGGTATCCTATTATTGACGAGAGTATCGTTTCTCGAAATTCATTACATACTACTTCAAAAGCAGAAAAACAAGACTGGTTCCAGCCTTCACGACGGATCGCTCAACGTAATATACAAAATTGTTTTATTCGCGATACGCGTCTGTCAACGCTTCAGATTTTTGTTCTGTCTGTTCTTTGGCCGATTGCTTTGTTTTCATTTAAATATAACAGTCTCATACTGCATCACCACCAAAATGTTCTTCCCCAAACAATACACGTACGATTTCGCGCTTCAAAGCTTCTGGATTGCATGGGAAGGGCTTGAACATGAAAGAATTGGCGCCAGCATCAATGAAGGAACGTTCAACGTCATTTGCTGAGAGACCGCAAATTCTTGATCGTACACCTTTGGATCGTAAAGCACGGACAGTTTCAGTTCCCAAAAGTTGCCGTTCGACACTTGCCATGTATTGGTCGACAAAAATAAGGCCAAACTCTTCTTGTTCAACTATTCGCAGAGCCGTTTCTCCGTTAGATGCTTCTTTCACAGGCCAAGCAGGTCTTATCTTTTTAATGGACCGGGTAAACAATTTGCGCAATACAGCATCATCATCTACAAAGAGAATAGACAGATGCTCTGGCAAAGTGTACTCCTTGTCATGTTCTGAAGTACTTGAGCTCCCCGCGTGGGTTAATTCTTCATCGCTTCCAGGATGGATAGAAATACCATGTGAGGAGGAATCTTCTCGAATGACATGGACAGAATCCAATAGCGCATCATCTATTGAGATTGGAGGGGTATTCAAATTGATAATAAAGCGCGTTCCAGGGCAACCCGGCACACCACTATGGTAAGATTCGTCAAGCCAAATGTCACCATTCATCAGATCTGTTAACTTTTTGCACAAACATAAGCCAATACCTGTTCCTTGATTAAGAGAATCGAGACTATCCTGAAATTTTGTGAACAGGATTTTACGTTTTTCGACTGGTATACCAGGTCCTGAATCTTCGACATACAAGTGAACACTATTCTTCACTACAGCTGCACGCAATCGAATAAAGCCTTGCTCCACGAACTTGGCAGCATTCCTTCCCAAGTTCAAAATAATTTGTTTCAAACGCAAACGATCGGACATGATGTGTAAATCTCTCGGGCACTCCACAATGACTTTGAAACTTTTTTCGCGTCTGTACAGCATTGTGTCGACCGGTTGCAATACATCTTTTAACAAATCAGTTGGTGTAGGTTCTAGCTTCAATTGATTCGACGATGCACGCTGCATGTCTAACATATTTCGCAGCAAATCATTGATGAAGTGTAAACTTGAGTTAATAATCATGGCATCCTCTCTCACAACATGCCGTGCTTCGCCAGTCGTGAGCGGTGTGGTTTCATCCGCCAGTGCTGACAACACAAAGCTACAGGCGGACAGTGCTGCTGCCAAGGGATTTCGGACTTCGTGAGCGATGTAATCATTAAGTTCGCGTTCAGATTTTGCTGCTCTGGTTGCGTTTTCAACCACGATGGCAGCCTTTTCAGCTTCAGCTGCATCTTTTAACTTATTGATCCGACGCCTCTCACTTGCTTTGATTCTACGCATGCACCAAAGAGCGTACAAAATAAGAGCTCCCGTCACGGAACCAACAACGATACCAGCTATGGCTGCCTTGCTTACTTCAGTCGGGTTAAGGACATACCCGCATTCTTCTCCTGTCCCGCCCGTTTCGTCATAGTGATCGTAAAAATTTCCACCTTCGGCAGAAGGACAGTCACCATTGGGATCTCCAGGAGAGCATGTCATGAGTATATTCAACCAGTAACTAAGTGTATCGACAACCTCTATGGGAATATCTCTCCGTATACCAATGGCATATTGGTTCAAACCATACCCCATAGGCTGACCAATAACTCCTATAGGCTATACGAACCATGAGGGGGAATACATAAAAACAAGTAGATCAGAAAATAATCCGTGAGCGAACTTCCCACAGTGCTTCACAAAATTATACGACGTTCTGCTGAAACTTACCTTTCCTCGGACCTTGCATCGGTCTTTTTGGTATTGCTGCAATGTGAAGTGCGTGGCAACCGGAAAATCACTAATAATGACAGAACACGTTCCTTTCTCCAATGCTTGATAAAACGACTCTTCGGAATTGGGGACTTCGACAAATTTCATTTCAGGAAACGCATTCTTTAGGAAGTCGATGTAGGCTGCATTTTCTGCTGCACAGGCTGGTCCTATACTTCCCATCTTTTGCATTTCTTCCAATTCTCGAAAGGTATTGATTCGTGTGGCTGTCCCAAACATTGTAAGTGTCCCCGTCGAAGGAGGGTGATAAGGCAGGGTAAAATGGTTTTCCCGTTGTCGTTCGGGTGTCACGTAATACAGTCCGAGGTACATCTCGGTAAGAAATTCTGTTTGTGGGATATCATTAACATCACTTTGTCCACATTTGTATTGTGAACGATAGTGTGGCAAATAAGGCACTGCGTCTTCATCGTTCGCGTCTAGCTGAGGACCGCAAAGCGACCCAAAGCCACTGGGTGTTCTTAACTCGTATGAAAAGTTTGCTCTATTCGGTCTAGATATACTTTCAATGATATCTATGCAATACCCTGAGAAAGATAAGCTTCCGTCCGGGTTCTCGTCAATGTTAACAAAGCCACTCTCTTGGGCTACAGTTATGCGGAATTTCTCCCCATTCAGTTGTGGGGCACCTTCGAGTGCCCTTGCAGTTGTTGCGATAAACCATAACAGGCTAAGTGTTCTCCAGCAAAATATATGTATCGTCTGTCGAGATGAAAACATCATTTCGTTTAGAATTCTCATGTCGGCTCTGTCTAAAGGGCCGGCAATGACAGGGGAGGTGAGTGGCAATGGGTTTATAGCTGATGCGTTTATAGCTTATCGAAAAACTTCGATACGGTACTCGTACACTTTTGCAAAAAGGAAAAGCGATACCGGGTACAGGTACCACACTGGAGGCGGGCTTAAATCTCTACGGCGTAATCTTCGTCTAGACCTACTTTCTACGGGATTGGACTACTTGGTGATTGTTCAAGCTGTGTTCTATTTTTTTGGATCTTCCGGTCAAAACGATAGAATGGTTTCTTCTGGGAATGTCTTTTCTTGAGGCGTCCCTTCTATTCACGGTTCAAAAATTAGAGGAAGTTAAAGGAACAGTTGGGAAAAGGTATACCTGGTACTCCTTACAAGATACAGTGTTAATGCATTTTATATTTTTATGGTACAGTAACAGTGGGGCCATAATGTTCTTGTTAAAAATTACTGTACAGTTAGGTGCATGATTTTGACATAAGTAAACCTGAACTGCCCATCTGCGAAGACTGAGACAAAGACATGTGCAATTCTTTTTCAAAAGTAAAATATGGATTGATTTGGACATTAACTGTACTGTACATTATATGTTTAAAAAAAGAATCAATACTATAATTGTGGACTTGCCAAAAATGAGAACCCATATATTATACCTCTCTAGCATTTTCAAAAACTGGCAGGATAATCTCTATTCTGAATTACCTGTACGGTATGGATTTGTGGTCCCAATTGCAAGTAAGATCTCTATCAGTGTTTTTATATATAGGTCCGGGACGACTTGCATCTAATCGTGATTATTTGATTTAATCAAAATGAATATATGTAATTAGTACCGCAAATCTGTCTGTTCATGTACCAGGTACTTGTACGGGGTACACATGCCGTGTAGGTGCAGTAGGTGGCTTTTGTATCCTACTGAAGTACAGGTACACTCATTCACTTTTAATTTTTATATCAATAGAGGTATCATCCCCTCAAATATTTTGGTACCATTTGCATAATTAATTTTTGCGTTTACCATTTTTTGTGAATTGTAGCATAAAAGGCATACTGACCTTCCATCTGTTGTTTTTTTTCACGTAACACTATTTTATGCTGGTCTCCATTGCTACGATAAAGCCACAATCTTTTTAAAGATGGATCATTTGCAAATACTTGTGCACAAATCCTTTGAACTGGCCACTGCTGCTTTCTTTTTCTTAGTGCCACTACCTTTAACACTTCCTTGTCATGTTCTGTTAATCTGTCTGAATCAACTATATCAGTGTTTGTATTTCTGTTTGCAGAAGCAGTTGCTGCAGCAGGAATAATCCACTTTTCTACTTTCAAAGTGCATAGCATAGTTATAGAAAGATTAAAAATGTAATCCTCAAGTGTTAGATCCTCCAGCTTTCTTTGAACTTGATGAGCTGAACGAACATGATCATCTGGACTTGTATTCATTAAAAATGATCTAACAATTGCTTCTAGCTTGTTCTACCCTCCAACTATTTACAGCAACTGCATCTATGATTCTGGGGAGATATCTATCAGTAAGGCAGTTGTTGTAGGTTAGATTTTTATGGTCTGTCTGTACAATGATACGTTAACCTAGTAGGATATATTGATTGAAAAAGCAAAAAGATGGTAGTGGCTTATCAGACATGGATGTTATAATTCATAAGATTGTTAGTTATGATCCTGAAGAAAGAAGAGATGAGGAAGATACTTCTACAATTTCTTCTAAATCCCTTTCTTTTGTTGTAGCCATTCCAGACACATGGACCACACAACTCTTTTTGGCTTTACTGAATGCCTCAATTTGCAATTTTAATGTTATCTCCTTGGAAAATGTAATGACTTGTGGAGGTTTTGAATGTTATGGTTTAAACTCAGTGCATGTGAATTATTCTTGCCAAAACTTACAGGATTTACACCAAATGCTACTTCGAAAAGGAGCATACATTGAAGTATGTGGAGGTAATTTCATTTAGAAAAAGTTTGCTAATATTCTTGAATGGCCCTTGCCATGATCAAGATTTATGCAAATGTCAATTTGTTCATATTGTAAGTCACATTTCTGCTGTTGTTGACTTTGCATCCACAATTTTAAACACTTTGATACTGACCTGTAGCTCCATGGTATTCTTTCACTGCCATATCTAAATATTCCTGTTACAGCCTCAACATACTCTAGATTGACAATTCTATTGATTGCTATCTCGGTTGCAAAAATAGAACTACCTAGTTCAATACGTAAACAGCTGCAAAGCATGCGCATCTGTTTCATGTTCATGTTACACATGCCCTGAATAGCTTTTAGTGCCAATCTCATCTATTTTGGGTAATAGGTGCCCATTCTGTTTGACAACATCATCCCACACATCACGGTACAGATCACTTGTTGCAAAGTAGCTGAGGAGATGGGTAAGTGTTGTTTGCAGTGTGTTTTTTTTGTCATGTATTGTTCTTCCACCACCATTCATTGCAACTAATAAATTGTGAATCCACTTTTGTCTTGTTGCTGTGCTTTTGATCGTATGAAGATCATCAGCCATGGGAATAGCTACCAAATTGTATTTACCTCTGGTAGTACCTTCACAAGATAACATCAGTTTTTTTATGTCCTTTTTTGTGCTTCTTGTTAAGACTGAGCAGGTCGCGCAGGAGGTTACTGTGAACACGTCTGTCATCTAAGGGTACTCCATATTGCCCTATATTGGCACAGAAGGTAACTCAGTTTTGGGTGGATGGAGATATAGGTAGAGTCACAGTTTGAACAGCAGCATTGATGTCTTCTTCTTCTTTTTTATTAGACTCTGGCACAATATCTTGAATTATTGTTGCTACTTTAGCAGGACTCACATTGTCCTTCCATTTAATTGTAATGGTATTTTGGTAAGTCTTAAAAAAAGGAAGAACTAACTTTGTATAAACACAGAGCATGATTAGACCATCTGTACTATCTGTAACTTGGTCTGTGCTTCTCTATGACTTGTTTGCTGACCACTTGTTCTTTCATTTGTTGCAGGCGATGATACTGTAGAATTTTCTTGTTGATGTTGCTGAAACTAATCTTTCAACTCTAAAACAATGGAGTCAAGAAAGTGTATTCTTGGGAGAACATTCCTGTGACCTGGTTTGGCAATGTTGTCTTTGTTTCTGGATCCCAAACAAA
>WKLE02000899.1:0-11400 GCA_014885115.2 Asterionellopsis glacialis | reverse complement strand
ACATATCCTATTGAAATAAAAAATGTTCAACTATCACCTGAAATATGACATTGTTTAAGAAAAAAATTGTTATATGAATGATAAAAAAACAGTCTCACTTACTAACAAAAGTAAGTCAGCTAAGAAACAAAAAAAATCATCAAAAGGAAAAAGAAATGGCAATAGAGAACAATGAATATGTCATAAAGACAAGTGCTGATTGGTAAGCTTACACATAGTTTTAGTATTCATTGAAATTTTTTTGGCTTAGTTGTCAACTATAACCTGAGTGATAGTGACCATACTTAAGTCATGGAGTGACATATTTTTTTTCAAGCTGGCGAAATTTTTTGTATGACAGACAGACTATTAAAATATGAGAGGGTGCCGGGATATATGTCAAAGGACAGACCAAAACAAGGCCAAAGGACAGACCAAAAATTTTCATGCCTATCTTGTATCCGGTCATATTTTTTACCCTAATGAAGAAAAAAATATGTGAAAAAAAAAGATATGAAAATATTTGAAGATTGGTTTAAAAAAAAAATTCTTGGAGGTCTGTGCCTTGGAAGACAAAAGTCTAGTAGTTAAAGGGCAACTTGTTAGTATATTGTTGAGAGTTTTCATTCTGCCCTGAAAGATACTTGAATCCAGGAATGGCGGTTAGGTCAACAATATTGAAGTTAACAGAGTCTAGCTCTTATCCACTTATTAAACAAATCATGATATAATATAATGAGAACATTAAGTGTGTTCCAAAATAAAATAGATAAAAAAGGTTAAATCTAGGTCAAGGGTAAATGTCGTAAAAACAATTGATTCCTGCAATTGAATGTCTCAAGAGCAGCTTGAAATGAATGCCTACGAAACAGAGAACCTGAGTTTGCAACAGCTTGTGTTGATTGCCAAAGGGATGCATTAGCAGAATGCCCTAGTAGCCGAGATCCAGCAACTAAAACAGACAGAAACTTATTATTTCTGGCAAAAGCTGTGCTATGGAAAAGCCTTGTTTTATTGTTTTGAAGAATGAACTGTCGCCGTTGTTGGATCTCTTGTTGAGCCTATGCAAAAAAAAAAAAAAGAATTAGATTGGCTGCACCACAGATTCTACATAAACTTAGTACTAGGAAAGAGAAAAGAACACCACCAACCTGAAGAATTGATGAATTAAAATCAAAGATATGTCCTGAAGTTTGCAAAAAATCAGATCATATTATATATCATTGCATTTGTTTTTTTCTTACTAATTGAATGAGTGCCTTGGTGAAACGATTGGGTGTGTATTGGAGGAGATATTAATGTAAAAGTAATTGATAGAATAGATGAATGCCATGTGAAGTTTTTGACATGGAAAGCGTATCTTTTGCAAATAGGTATACAGTAAATTACTCGTTTTAAAAAATCAGTAGAAATAACGATTAATTATACAAATTTTATTCATATGATCTTTTCATATATTACTTGTTTTGTTAAACAAAAATTTACGCAACACCTAGTACAGAAGAAAGTTGGCCAGGTCTATCACCCATATTACAACAAGTCGGCCTGGTTATAAATTGGGATAGTAAATTCAAAAATTAAGTATTTACTGTCATAATTACCTTGCAGATATATCTATTTATTGAGATTTTTTGATTTTGATTTATGATATATTAATTTTTATATGAAATACATAGTAAAAAATTTCTTTTTTTTATCAAATGCTGAATACGTACATTCTTGTATACAATTGATGTAGATCCTACAAGAAGTAAGAGCAGCTAGTGTCTCATCAATGATGAGAGAGAAGGTAATTCCTCTTTTGATGGTTGGAAATCTGCGGGACTACAGAGATACAATGAATTAGTGTATCTTGTAATCAAGGACAGGAAATCAAATGTAAGTAAAACATTTGACAAGAAGTACAATGCAGATTTGATAAACTCGTGTGAAGTGATTTGGAAAAGGAAGAGCAGGGCAAAGGGACAAGGTGCTGATGTTCAGAAGAGGGAAGAGATTTGTCTCTTTAATCCAACAAGAGAGACAGAAGAAGAAGTTACTAAGAGGATGGATTCATATGAGCAAATGAATCAGGAAAAAACAGATAATAATTTCAACCACCACAACCATAACAGCAGCAACAATATTAACAACATAAAACGACACAAAGACTAAGTCTCGGAAGCCAGGTCTTATTGCATAGTGCTGCTGTTTAAGTTGTGAAAGAGTAAAAACATGTTTAGTTTAATTAAAAATATTTGTAGTGAGTATTTTTATATGAATCAGTCACTTGGTTTACTGCCCAAAAGCAACAATTAAGTAGTAAATTATTTATTTTATCAGACACACTTGTTTTTATTGACACAGTCAACCTTTTTTGTTTGAACAGGCAATTTTTTCTCTGTAAGACGATTTTTGAGAACAAACCAGAAACCTTTTTTAATTGATTGTGTAACAAAATTTTTGTGACTGCTACACTTTTGCAAGGATCAGAGTACATGTTTTATGTCAGTCTGTTCCTGTTTATTAAGCCAAGTCAACAATTTTGCATGTCAGTAGGTGCAATTTTTTTATTTTTTGGGCGAGTCAGGTGCAAAAATTATTTTGGCGTGCAAAAAGATAAATGTTGAATTGAGAAAATATTCATATGAGTGTCATGTAAAAAAATGATGGGCTGGCGTTAATTTTTGACTGTACCACAAAATTTACATGACTGGTGACTTGAAGGAACATTTTTTTTGTCAGAATTTTGGACATAAATTTTGTTACTAGGGTCACATAAAATCTATTCAGAAGTGACCAGGATTTCCTCTCAGATGTGGCTCAGGACAAGGTAACAGTAACTCCCCAGCCATCTGGAAATTCATCAGCTCCTCTCTTTTTGACACTCATGAAGAAAAAGCCCATGGCACCCAATTTATTTTGTTCAATGGAAAGTTATCTCTATGCATCCACATGATAGGATTCATTGATGACAGCACTGGTTACTGTCTTGTGCACAGCAATGATCATTATACGAAGTTATTAACACAGATGCAAGATGCCGCATAACTCTGGATCAATCTGTTGTATCTATCTGGTGGATTGTTAGAGTTTAGTAAATGTCTTTATCGTCTTACTGAATATGCCTCTATCACAGCTCTAGAGGTCCATTTCTATTACCCAATTTCTCTAACTCCCACATCACCCTTTACAACTTCAAGCAGATGATGAACCAAGATATTCCAGTCAAGAAGACCATAAAACATCGGGTTATTATAAATCCCCAGGTGGTAACCAAAAACTATAAACCAATAAACTTCAGGATAGAAGCAATTCTTACTTGAAACTAGTAGATGGAGCATCTTTATCCAGGACAGAAGCGTGGACTTTTTTTTTTGTATTTATTTACCAAGTTGTACCTACCCCCTACCAACCTACCATTTCACAAACCAAAGCCTTACAATCCATGAGGGTTCAACAGGAAATACCCTCTAGAGCGGTTGTATTTGGTCCAGTACAATATGGTGGTTTAAGCTTTAGGTACTTATATCATGAACAAACTATCCAACAAATTTTATGATTTCTGAAACATTGGAGATCTGACAGCCTTTCAGGACTCTTATTAAAAATTGTTATTTCCAAGCTGGGATAAAGTCTTTCATCCTCAAAGATACTGACATGAACCTTCCTCACCTAGAAAGTAATTGGGTACCTTTCCTTCAAACAGGTCTCTCCCAAATACATGCAAGGATAACAATTACAGAAGATATGGTTCCTGTGAAGCAACAAAATAGAGATTCTTATATTATGGACCATGTCATTGAGTCAAAGCAATTTTCCAATTGCAAGATTAAAAAGATAAATTATTGTAGACTCTATCTCCAAGCTATCACAATCTCTGACATAACAACTGCTCAAGGAAATAGACTAGATGAGAGTGCTTTGTTTGGAGAAGGAATGGTAACAAGTAGCACTCAAAATTTTCTAAGAGTCAAGCAAGCAAAACCCAACAATGCAGCTTTGATAATATGGAGGCAAGCATTCTGAATATTTTCCCTTAATGATGGTACCCTCAGAGTACCACTAGACAACTGGCTCCTCCCTGCACAACAACTGAGGAGATCCTGGCCTTTTTATCTTTCCCTACATAAGGTATTTTACTTGTAGGGACTCCTCAGCCAGGTTACGAGAAACACTTTAAAGCTCAAGTACCATACCAACTCAATTTAGGACAACCTATTATGAAAGATCCTGGTGCCAGATTTCCCCAATTGTTCCTGGTTGAAGTAACCATCTCAGCAACAGTATGGAAATTGTTGCATTCCTGATGAACTGTTTTGAATACTTTAGTTGTTTCCTCACAACGCTTCTTATCATCCTAATTTGAAGATTACTTCTCTTTGCTTCCCATCTGGGAACTTTGGCTCATCAAAAGACACCATATTTTAGTATCTGTTGCAAGTTTTAAACAATGATTAGCATTAGACAATCTAGTAATTGTGAGCAACAGCTCAGTGATAGATGACAGAGACACCTTTGGTTAGGTCATTAGCTCTCACAATGGTACACAACTGGCCACTTGCAATGGACCTGCGTTTGGAGTTACAGTCGGCGGATCCTTTTGTGCTAAAGCATATGGTGTATTGTTATGGGAGGTTTTCTTACTAACAATTATAGCATTCTTGTTGATCCGCCATCCTACTAATGAAGAAATTGAGCAACAGCAGCAACCCCTCATCCATGCATTTACAGACAATATTGGAGTCATTCCATGTATTCAAAGACAAATCCAATCTCCTTGCTCTTACCCAGGATCCACCCTTTTACCAGACTGGGATGTTATTAATCATATATGTCTCCTTATACCAGATCTACCAATGTCTGCAATGTCTCATGTTAAAGGCCATCAGGATGACAACATTCCAAAATACCGCCTTCCTTTACCAGCCCAGTTCAGTATCAAGGCTGACAATTTAGCTGGACAGTATCAGAATGCCCACTTGGATTATAATAAGAGATCCATACCCCCACTGCCTGGAATGACTTCTCAACTTGACATACATAACAATACTATCACCTCCAGATATTCTAGTCAGTTACAATATAAAATGACTGCACCACATATAGAGGTGTATCTTGTCACCTGTAACAACTGGATGAAAGATCAATTGCCCACTATTGACTGGGATGGTCATATCTTGGCAATCAGGTAAAGACAACTCCTCTGACCCATTCTAAATAAAATGATCCATTGCCATTTACCAATATCTCACAGAACTCACCAATATAACTCCAATAGATAAGTAACTTGCCCAATGTGTCAATCATGCAACAAAGACCAGCACCACATTTTGACTTGCCCTCATCCTGAATTACTAAAACATTGTAGAACTTTATACCAACAAATTTGCAAACAATGCAATCATCTTTGCACATTGCTGGAGTTACAAGATACATTAAAAGCATACCTGGACTACACTTTAGAAGCATCAAATCTTGATATGGAGTCAAAAACATTTTCCCAACCTTTTTTACATACAATCCAATTTAGTGTGGCATTAACTTATTTACAGCAGATACCATTTAGAATGGGCTTATTACCAATATGTACATTTGAAACAGCACAAGAAGAAGAAATTGACCGGTACATACTGGGTTACTTGTATGATTGTAGAGACATGGTCTTGGTTTAGCAAATATTGGAAGCTCCAGAAGGAGTTAGTTCATGACAAACACAGCAAACTCCATAAACAACAAGAACATGAACAGACATTGAAAGAAATTCAAACCCTTCATTCAATGCAGAATCGGATTTGTGCCAATGATCGCAACATTTTTGCCTCTTCATTGGAATCATTCTCCACACAAACAACGGCTTCCTTATATAATTGGCTAAGCACTTGGCAACCACTTATTTTAGGTAGCTTGAACAGAGCAACATTAAATGCCACCAGCAACATCAGATCCATCAGAACTTATTTTACAACAGAACAACATCAGTGAGGTAATACCCTAGTGTACTGCCATTTGACTGCAAAATGTGAATTTAGCCATTTATTTCCTTTCAATTAGTTAACCTCCAAATTGTTGGGACTGTGGGTAGAGCATATCCAGTATTAGTTGATACAATGGGTACAAAGCTGCAGCAGTATAAAATAGTTTAATAGAATTTTTTTTACAAGTGATTTTGTTGAAACTCAAAGACAGCCAGTGATGAAGAAATCACAGTTCAGTGCTCACAGAGAACCAAATGGCTGCTGTCCTAATCATGACTGCTCTGATGTTAATCTTGTGCAAATGCCTTGTTTGCCAACAATGACCTTCATCCCTGGAGTATCATACTGGAAAATGGAACATGAGGCATTCATAATAACCCAAAGCCACCAACAAATAAAGTAAATGCTTATGCAATCAAAAAACTAGAGACAGTAGTCAAAGCTGCTCCAAGTATGGGTCATAGGGCTCTTAAATTAGGTAGCTTCTCTCAACAACCAGCAGCTGATATCCCTCCAGAATTGATAAATCAGGGCCACCTGGCTTACTTGAAAAGAAAGGTTTTGAAAGAAATAGGTATGAAGAGTACTATTGAATCATTAGCACAATCTCACAAAGATCATAGCAATAAGTTACATTTCATTGTGAAAAAGAATATTTCTTATAAACACCCACACATCATAATGTAATTTCAATCCATGAAACATGCTCTTAAAAAGGAGAATCACCGCGCAAACATATATAGTAGAAGGATAATTGATTGTGAAAGATTTTGAAGGGAATGTGGATTGATACATTACTTCCATTTTTGATAACACTCATTTTCGATGGGTTCCTTGTTTAATATCAATCTTGTTTTGTAGATTAACACCTTTTCACATGGAAAATTGTTTAATGTTATTTCAATTTATTGAAGCTGACTCATTTGAGCAATTGAGTGATATTTTTATTGGAAATACATCTGATTTTTCTGATGCTGAAAGTCATTCATTCAGTAAAGCTCTAATATTTTTTGCTCAAGATAATTTGTTCATTTTGAAATATCAAGATGTAGAGTGGCAAGAAACTCAGGATTTATTCCTATTGACAATGTGGATTTGTTTAATGTATATGTTTCTGAGCTCAAAATGTATGATCCAAATGAAATTGAAAGTTTGGTGGTCAAAGCAAACCAAATCATGAATGAGTTTATAAAAACACAGCATTGGCTCAAATGGTTCCTTAAGAGCAAAGGAGATCCTAAGTTATTTCAGGCTTGTAGGGCAGGACTATCTCAACACCAATTAGGCAGAGTAAATTATATTGACAAAGGACACAAATGCACAAGATAAAGTTGGTGCACAAATTAAAAGAACATGCTATAATGGTGTAAAGAATCAACTACTGCACAATGCTGACAACAATATTGAAAAGTAGTAGAAAAGGGAGTAGATTTGCTGAAGTGAATACATTATGAGCTATTTTAACTGGTCCTAAAAAACACTTGCAAATTCACTGTTTTGTCTTTGACACCTATTTCTTGTACAGTATCCTATGGCCAATCTACTTAGAATGTCAGTGTTCTTTGGCACATGGTTCATAACTGCACATTCTCATCTATGATGTCATCACTTCTCACATCACAGTACCTCTGTACTGCAGTTGATTGATTTCATTGTATGTAAGTTGAACCTCTTGCATGACTCACCTACTGCACTCACCTCCATGTCCAGCAACCTAGTACTGGGTTTGTCTTATGCAGCAGCTGTGTGATAGGGCTCTACGCAATGTATATTGATCCTGTCTCCAGCCCACAATGTGGCAAGCAGTTCAGCCTTCTTTTCTGCCAATTGTTCAAAAGGAACATGGTTACTGACAATCCACCATTTTGTAGCATTGGTTGGAGAGTGGTAATTGAGTGTAACCACCCTCATCAGATAACTAAATTGGCGTCAAGCAACGCCATTTTCATTGTCTTTGGAGGGGCTGTTGGCCATTGTGGTCCAGCTTGCCCGGTCGGTTTTCCGCCTGGCGCGTGCCTGCCCAGCAGCCCTAGAAACCCTATTTGGGTTTGCTGCTATAACATCCAGAGTGGGCGCAATGACCGTCTCTTGATGGCGTTGTGGGCAATGGCCCAAATTTGCATAGATGTGGGTGTCCTGATGGAAGCTAAGCTTACAGCAGGCATCCACACTTAACGTGCGTTTGGTTACATGGTTGTGGCAACAGAGGTAGTATCGCCCAACCAAGGAGATATAGCCCTTTTTTTCCAAGAAGGGGCGCCTGGCTTCTCTGTAGAGTCAGTAACAAAGCACGGCCTGAATGTAGTATGTTTCATACTTTGATCCGGCATGGCACGTTATGCAATGGTAGCCTTTTATAGCCTGCCTAACAACAACAACAGAGAATAGGAGGTTTTCCGCCAGGCCTTGGACACCAGCCCATGGGGTATCCCCCAAGTGGTGCTCGACAATGCCAACGCAGACCTGTCGACCGTTTGGTTGGTCAGGGACGTGGACGCATCAGCTATTGTTGCTGGTCTAGGCCTACAGGATATCCTCACCCAGTACCTTAATTGGTCCCACTCGTGGGATCCGAATACCACCTGGTGCATGTGATGCGGGGCTGACCTAGTCACCTCACGTTGCAACTACATACTTATCACAGGTTGGTTGTGGGGGTGCTTAAGGGTCCTTTACCCACCCAAGGACCCCCATCTGGGGTACCTGAAGGTTGCAGAACTAGTACGCCACTGCTAAGATATGGGCAATCTGCCCAAGGAACTCACGTGATGCAAGCTAGGCCTCCTACCTAAAGGTGACGGGGTGTTCAGAGGCATAGGCCTACTGGAAATAGCCTGGAAACTCCTTGAGAGCATAATTAATGCTCGCCTTAGAGTTATCCAATACCATGACTCCCTGCACGGCTTCCGAGCCCAACGGGGTACTGGTACTGCCATACTTGAGTGCAGGATTATGCAGGATTTGGCCAAACGGGACCAGTTGGCTTTCCATAGTAGGATCTTTTTTACCTTAAGAAAGCATACAACAAGGTACACTGTGGAAGACTCCTACAAATCCTGGAAGGATAAGGGGCCGGCGTTCCTCTACGATGCCTCCTCAGTAACTTCTGGAACTTCCAGCAAAAAGTAGTAGTGTGCCAGATGGGCTATTACAGTACCCTGTTCCGGGCACACAACGGGTTGACCCATGGCAGGGTAGTCTTTCACACACTGTTCAACATAATAGTCAATGCACTATTGTTGAGCCCGATGAGGTGGGGGTCCAACCCCGCGAGCAACTTGTATGTTTCTACGCAGACGACAGCCTCCTTGCGTCCTGCAATGTGGATTGGTTACAGGCGGCATTTGACCACCTTATACCCATTTTTGAGCGCGTTGGTCTCAAAACCAACGCACAGAAGACCAAGTTTATGAACTTTGTGCCTGGATACTAGTACCCAGACACAGACCCTCAACGAAGGCCTAACATTCCATGAGCACCAAAGGCATGCAAGAAGTTAGACAAAAGTTCACTCCCCAAGCACCTTCAGATGCCCAGACATACCTCCCCCCCAGCCAACTGGTAGATTATCGCTGCAGCGTTCCCAAGGTTCACCCTCAGGCGGCTTGCCCTGTCCTGGAGTGCCCTTATGTTGCCATGTCGGCTTCAGGTATGCAACAGCATTTCCAGTACCGACACCCTCAAGACTCCCTCTGCGTGATTAAGAAGGGTTTGACCCCCCTCCCCAGATGGGACCTGTGTAGGTTTCACACGAAACATCTCCATCTGCAGTTGATGCACCGAGGTTCTGCGTGGTTGCCAAAATCATTGTCAGCAGGCAGAAGCATGTAAAAAAGCTCGTGTAGCACTGGAAAAATCTTTCCATGCTGCTTGCGAGCCCTTAGAGACAGTCAGCTTGTTCGGTTACCTTGGCCACATGCTGATGTTTGACAACCATGACTGGCTGGCGGTTAACAGGAACCTCCAATGGGTGCGTACTAAGTGGGGCTTCATGTTCCATTTCTTAGCCCACCAGGGCGCCTTGCCGAGAGTCTCTGGTATGTTTTACAAGGCAGTAGTGCAAGCTGTGCTACTTTACGGGTCAGAGTCATGGGTTGTCATATCATCCATGTTGTTTTTGCCACCAGATTGCCTGCAGGCCAGGTGCCACTGGCAGACCAGTGAATGGATTGCTGCGCCCATCCCGCAGGCCCTTGAGACCGCCGGCCTTTTCTCCTTAGAGAAGTATCTATCACGGAAATAAGCCAGGGTAGTCCAGTACATGGTTACACGCCCCCTTTTCCAAGCTGCTACCAATTCTACGCGCTATGCAGGATCACCCTACATCATAGTGGAATCTCACACCAATCTTCACATATTTTCATACCTTTATTTTCACATATTTTATTTCTTCATTAGGGTAAAAAATATGACCTGATACAAGATAGGCATGAAAATTTTTTGGTCTGTCCTTTGGCCTTTTTTTGATCTGTCCTTTGACATATATCCCAGCACCCTCTCGTATGTTAATAGTCTGTCTGTCACACAAAAATAGTCTGTCTGCCATACAAAAAAGGTTGCCAGCTTGAAAAAATTATGTCACTCCATGACATAAATATTGTCACTATCACTCAGGTTATAGTCTGTCTGTCATACAAAAAAGTTTGCCAGCTTAAAAAAAAATATGTCACCCCATGACATAAATATTGTCTTTATCACTAAGGTGATAGTTAACAACTAAGCCAAAACAATTTCAATGAATACTAAAAGTATGTGTAAGCTTACCAATCAGCACTTGTCTTTACAACATATTGTATTGTTCTCTATTGGCATTTTTTTGTCCTTTTAATTATTTTTTTTGTTTCTTAGCTAACTTACTTTTGTTAGTAAGTGAGACTATTTTTTTTTTCATTCACATAACAGATTTTATTTCAAACAATGTCATATTTTAGGTGTTAGCAGTTGAACATTTTTTATTGCAATAGGATATATTGAGAGATGATGAGTCACAATTTTTTTTAAATGATTACTAATGGAATTACAATTCAGAATTACTACTAAACATATATTTGATTGATTGCAATTAAATTGCAATGTAGTTCAAGCTTCTACCTATTTTTATACTCTTTCCTAATATTGGAACTTTCTTTCTTACGTACATTGGCAGACACAGCTCTAGATTTAGACCTAGTTGCAACTGCAGCTTTGTTTTTAACTAATAGGGCATTTTTACCTTTGAATGGCTTCATTGTGTTTTGCCTATGATTTTCAACTATTGAATTCTTTACATGGATCTTGTTGGCATGTGCAAATACATGCTGACTTTCATGGTGTTCAATTTCATCATCCGTGTCTTCATCTTGGTTTGTAGAGTCCTTGTAAGTATCCAAATATGACATGTTGTCAAAGTGCTTGTATTTAGGCTGAATAGTTTGCTTGTAATGTTCTTCTTCTTGTTCTGCCTTCTTTTGTTTTTCCAAAAATG